>JASDQU010405595.1:0-10662 GCA_032191745.1 Picea mariana
GATTCATCCCCTGCATTTAAGTTTCAGTTTATAATTCCTCCTTAGAGTGTTGTTTTCTTGTAAATAATCTCCTCCCATTATTTATTTTCTTGTATAAGATATGATTTATAAAAGCTCAGACAACATGCCATTCTTCATATTTTGTATTATTGTATGATGTCTAGTTATGATATATAAGTGATTTCCTCTAAATGTATGACCATTTCTTTGTGCATTTAAATGACATGAAGAGGGTACCTCCATGTATTTTGATGTATGAATATGTTAAATGTTTGAAGTCTGTGTTTATTGATATGTTTACACTTGTTAGAGTTGTTGATGTTAACATTTAAATAGTAAACATCTTCATACATTGAGTAGTAGATGTTTTTATGAGCCATTTGCTACTCAATGGTTGGTTCATGAGGAATCTTCTCATACTGGATTTTTCAACACATATATGGTTTTTGATGAATATAAAGTTGAATAATATGTGCATATTTCTATATCATTTTTCACAAAAAAATCAAACAACAATAGGTCCATATATGATTGTTATGACACAGAAACAGAGCCTAGTAATGATGAGAAGATATATAAAGTGGCATATATAGAAAGTGTTATTAATGCACTAGTGTATGATAAATATGAGAGCTCTGATGAAGAATTTCAGACATGTGTATTGCTTTCATTTGTTCTTGAAGATATAGAGCTTGACCATAGTGAACAAGAACTGGTGGAAATTTTTCAATGTGACAAAGTTTTTGTATTTCCTCTTTTTTCTTCATCGGAATTACAAGCAGATATATCAAAGGGTATTCAAGAGTATTTCGGTCAAATAAATCACAAAGAAGGAACCTCAATATTTTTTGAGAAACTTGTCATCCTTCATATTCTTCATGACCCAGTTTCATTTTGGTTGGAGTCTACATTGTCCAAGGTCATAGATGACTTGGGAAATATGATGCTTATATATTCAGATCATAAGCATGAGCTTCACAATCATATAATGTTACAACTTCCACTTTTGTTGATCCTTATTTTGAAAAAGTACATACAAGGATTTCAACCATGTAGTAAGGAGCTTGTCTAGTATCATTGGAAGTATCATTTCACTTGATCAACGTAGTTGGACTGGTTAGAGTAGGAAGGTTATGTACATAAATAAGATTCTAGACAAACATTTTATTTTAGTTTGTAGAGTTTGTTTTCATTTTACTTCACTAACCTTTTGTTACTTGAGAAAGTATGTAGGCTACTAACGTTGTAAACTATTGATCTTTTTTGTTTCCAATATCATATCAGATTCCAGCTCTAAAGGAGATATAATTTTTTAGGCAGTCTCCATAACCCAACAGAAGAAAGCACTTGGTTATTTTCGGGAAAACTCCATAACCCAATAGAACAAGGCACTTGGTATATAGTTCTCAACATACCATAGGGATATGTTTTCCCCATTGGAGCCTAATGTTATTAATTTTTTTTTCTGGCCATTAAATGAAGGTTGGATGAAGTTATAAGGCCAAGATTGGAAGAGATAGAGGTAGAAGGTGATTTTCTAGAGCTTATGAATAATAAAGAGTCAAATTATTTCTTGGAAGATCGATGAAATGGAAAGAAATCCATGCCCTCACATGCATAAGGAAAAATATAAGAACTTGGGTGCTTATCAAAAGTCCAAAATGGATTATCATACCCAAAAGGGGCCTGAGTCTATTGGCCAGGGAGCTTACCACAAGACCACAGCCTGAAATCCCAACATCAGCAGTTTTTTGAACCCCAAAATATCGATGGGTCATATATCATTGTGTTCCTAAACTTTAAAATCATTGATCATCAGATTCCCTTCGTGAGAGTTGAATTTGGATTCAAGCCTTAAGAGCTCCAATGCGGAACCTACGATGGATGGTCTATATATATTCAGACCTCTTTCAAGTGGGACTGATCAATGGTCCAAACTTGATCCAGTGCAGAGATAAACAACTATAATTAAATATTGAATATTGAAGGGGCCCACAACATCATCTTCGGGGAAGTATCACGTCACCCCAACAAGATTAATCCCATATCGTCGACGACAACATCATCGTCAGTGAAATGAAGTCCACATTTACCAAGAAATTATTGCCTATCGTTGAGGATGATTTCCTTGCCATGTAAACCTTACACGTAATACCAATCACCACCTTCCATGTGGATAGGGGAACCCGCCAGACATACAGGTCGACATCCCGAAAATGGGTGACACATGTCTTACCTACCTACCACATAAGCGTCAACATGGACTAGTGAGAAGGAGTCATGTGTTCAGGGTGACATCATCATAATATTGTTCATGCCTTAGCCATTTTTGGATTTTTCTCTAGCCTAGATCAACGACTCTCCTAATCTCAGTGAAATATCAATGGCCCTCCCTATTTCGATGAGAGATCAATGGATCCTCTCATGTTGAAGAAAGATAAATGTCGAAGATCAGGATGAGATCGTCATCGGTGAAATTCAAAGAGAAATATTAAACACAAGTTTTTACAGTGCTGACGACATCATCATCAGAGAAATACATAAGAGATGACAGATCAACATGCCAACAAAGCATTTTCAGGGCCAATAATAATTTTCCATGTGGACAAGTGGAACCTTCTAGATACATAGGTCAACAAGCCACAAAATGGGTGGCATGTGTCCCACTCCCCTACCACGTCAGCACCATCTTAGGCCAATATAAAATCACCATGTGTCAAAAATTATGTTAGCATGACAGTCTTTGCCTTAGGCATTTTTTTGGTTTGTAGTCAAGTCAGATCAATGAATCTCGTGCATTTCCAGTTCCTTTGATCAACGATCATCATATTTCACTATTCATATTTTCCCTCGTGACCCACCCCGACCACCCTGAAAAATAACCTCCGATGGATGGTCTAGATCTTCTCTTAGACATATTTCAAGTGGGATCAATCAACGATCCAAATATTCCCTCAGATATCGAAGCCTCTCGACCAGGTGTCACATCAACATGCCAATGAAGCCCTTCCAGACCAATCAAATGCTACCACGTCGACATGTGGAACCCACCGAATGCATAGGGTAATACACCAAAAATGGGTGACACATTTCATGTCCCCCTTCCACATCAACATTAGGATAGGTGAATAAAGGGTTTCCATGCATCCAGGTTGACATCAACATGATGATCTTTTCCTTAGCCATTTTTTTATTTTGACCGTGGCTAGATCTATGGATCCATTTAATCTCTAGTACATCTGATCAATTATCATCGTATTTCACTATTCTGAGTCTACCTCGTGACCTTACCCCGACCACTCTGAAGAGGCACTTCTGATGGAAGGTCCATATCTTCTCTTAGACCTCTTTCAATTGGTACTGATCAATGTTCCAAATATCACTACAACCTACCACCAGAGCCTTGTCAGATCCAATCATAGACTGCAATCTGGACATATGTAACCCACCAAAGGTTCCCAAACACATATCTAATTTAGGTGACATATGTCAGGTATCTTAGCAATGTCAACATCATCATGAGATAATAAAACGTTTCCATGGGTCTAGGATGGCACCAAGCTAGATTGAAGAATCCAAATCCATATCCAATACCCCGATCAATGATCCAGATCTCATCTTATTATAGCTTCGATCAACAGTCCATATCCAATGAGGCTAATCCAACTATTGTTTTGTTTTACACTTTTGCAAACACTGATAGCTTCAACGGGTGTTCTCCCAATCAACGACTAAGACCACTCTTTGAAATCGAACTGATAGCTACT
This sequence comes from Picea mariana, assembly GCA_032191745.1. Lineage (NCBI taxonomy): Eukaryota > Viridiplantae > Streptophyta > Pinopsida > Pinales > Pinaceae > Picea > Picea mariana. The sequence goes on from JASDQU010405595.1 coordinate 3,768, forward strand.
GAGTCACATGTTCTATACAATTGATATTTTGAGCTTCCATATGAAAGGGAAATTATTACAGGAACTCTTTAGGGATAGAAAGCGAGTGTATATTTCAGCCTGCGAATCTCCAATTTCTCCATGATCTCATGTATAACAGAAATCCAATAGGAGAAAGTAATTTATTCAATTTTTACAAGAGAAAAACCACTCAAGAATTAAGAAGCAGTAAGAATATTAAAGAAGATGGAAGTGGTTTTGAGAAGCAGTTTTAGACATGAGCGGGAAGGATAAAAGGAAAAGCATACGCTCATTATCAAGGTCGACACTTTGGGGAGTTTAAGAGTTTCTTGTAACTAGATTTGTTCGACCACAGAGATACCTTGAACACAATAAGTTGGTAAATGCAACAGGAAACCAAATATTCATCCATTACGTTTAATTTTCAGTCTATAATTCCTCCTTATAGTGTTTTTTTCTTGTACAGAATCTCCTCCCATTCTTTATTTTATTGTATCATATATGATTTATAAAATCTTAGACAACATGCCATTCTTCATATTCAGTGTTATTGTATGATTTTTTGTTATGATATAAAAGTGTTTTCCTCTTAATGTATGACCATTTCTTGTCATGTGTTTGTGCATTTAAATGATATGTAGAGGGTACCTCCATGTATTTGAATGTATGAAGAAGTTAAATGTTTGAAGCATGCATTTATTGATCTATTTACACTTGTTAGAGATGTTGAATTATTGGTTTCTCAACACGTTGTTCATTTCCCATAGGATACATGATTCATTCTTAGTAGTGCCCTGTATGTTTATTTTGTTCTTCCTCTAACCAATCATTTCATCCTCCTTTTAACCTAGATTGTCTGAAACACTCAAAGACATATGCCTCAGATAGTTTAGAGCATTTTTCATATGAAATGAGATTTTTTAAGGTCCTATAATTTCAAAAGAGAAAGAGAAAGAGATGAAAAAACTTCACAAATATTGCACAATTACCTTAATGCAAATATGGCGCTAAGATTCATCCCAAGTCTTAGCCCCTGGGGTTATGTTGACGAGCGAAATTGACCGCTCGTCAACTGGAGGAGTGAATCCATTCTGGGGTTGTCTACTTAACCCAAGTCATTTGGATTAATCCACTCCAAAAGGTTTAGCGGCTCCATTAACTGATCTAAGTCCTAAGAAAGCGAAAAACAAAACTAAAGAAGATAAAATAACTTAATGAATAACACTCGTTGAAAACTATATACAGATCTAATATATATTTACAGTTTACTAACTAATATTTATAACATAAGTCTACTTATTATATGTATAATATATACAAATGAATTTATTTCTAATATATATATATAGCATTTACAAAATGCGAATTTTAATCTAAATCCGCGAAAATCGAATATGGATTGATTTATTAAACAACAACAAAGCTATCATTCAATCTTTTTGATTTTTTTTCTTATAATGTTTATAAACAAGAAATGGAATCACAAACTGTCTAATTGAAAACAGAAATCATAGATAATAGAAAATGTTTTAGCTACAGGAGGTTTTTGTATTCATTAAACTAATGAAATTTAACTAGTAAACTGACCTGTTATTGCATCCCATATTCGTCCTGTGTATAGCATCCAATCTCGTTGTTTAATGAGGCAAACCCACAACATATCCTACAAATGCTTCTCGTAAATGTGAAGCGGTAATGATTGAATCCGAATGATAGAACATATAAGAGATATAGTAATGACAATCTTATAATTTCACAAGTGGCCACATTGAGATAAACCCTGCTGTGAAAACTTGTGTATAAATGTTCAACGAATGATGAAGATAAATCTCTTAATCTTAAGTTTGAACAGAATAATTATTGTATGTTAAATATGGGACATAAAACATGGATATCATATAAATTTAATCATACCAATCTGCAATAAACCACGATAGCTAAAGCAATCACAATTTAATTACAAATCGAAATAATCGTAACTTGAATAAAAACACGATATGGAGAATCTAAAGCTGTGACAAATATCATATTCTATTCAAGTCTGTAAATCAAAAATCCATAGTTTTTTCCCCAGGCAGAGATGATTTCAAGTTTACAAAATAACATACTTATATAGGTTCTAGGAACAAAGTGTTTCTTGTTAATAACATCCAATCTGTTCCAAAAAAAGTGGGGGATGCAACCTCCCAAATTGTGTATTTTGTTTCAGCACAGGGTTTGGGTTTGTTTCTATCACATCGTGAAACCCAATGAGTGTCATTTTTATTCTTATAATTGGCATCGACGCTGCCCCTAAACTTCTTCCCTGTGGGTTTTTTAACAGCCTTAGTACAACTCTTAGGATACGAATCCGGTTGAGTGTCGGGTTGAGTAGAATCAGGGTAGGTCGAGGGTTCCAAATTAGAGACAGGATCACAGGGCATGAGCGAAGGAGGAGATATGGTAGGTTTCGCAAGGTTTTCTGCGATAACAGGCTTGTCAACCTGTCCTAGCTCACTATTACTGAAGCCATTTCGTAACACAAAAGCATCCCAACAATGATTGTTTAATTTCAACTGATGCATAATGATAATCTTGATTAAACCATGATGGAACAAACTAGAATCAGACTTCTGCCTCTTAAACCGCTTTGCCATCTTGTATAGACTTCTAAGGAGGAAATAGGGCATGTTCAACGGGAAATCAATGAAGCTCATAAGCAATCGCAGGTGATACAAGAAAACCAACCCAAATCTCCCTTCACATGTAATAAATTGTTTCACAATAGCTAACAGATCATGCCATCTAGGTTTTAGAGACGAAACAGGCATACCTCGGTTACAACTGGTAATTTTACTTGAGGTGAATAACAATGACCAAGGAACCTCTTCAACCTTTGCGTTCTTGAACCACTTTTTCCCCACAACTAGTAAACCGGTAGCTTGGCTTATAAAATCGTCATTTACTTCAAGTTGTACATCTCCTATTTTTGCTCTGCAACCGTCGAATGTCAAAGCGAACTCTTGAGCAACTCTCATATTGAAACCCTCAAACTTTTCAATAAACACACGCCAACCATTCCTTTCTAAGTCATCTCTGGAGTTGTCAAACGATAACAAGGTTTGGATGTCATTGGGCTCAATCCTCACCACAGGAGCCATGGCTAACAGAAGGGAATCAACATGAAAATCGGAGGTAGGGTTTGATAGAAAAAACACAGAGCCATAGCCCCGAACAAAACAATACTGTGACAGTTCGAAATGGTAGGCAGGAGCGTTAATCACCATGCGTGGGAAAGAGGTCGTGAAGCCTGAGGCCATACAGAGTAATAATATCATGCTATACCTCATATGATACCTAGGGATATGGGTAGTGTAAGGATGTAAGTGCTTGTATACCATAGAGCGCATAAATTCATGACTTGATTTCAAGGTAAAAGTTTGAAATAAACATTGTGTTAAAAGAATTTTATGAATCAAACCCCATTAATATTAATCGAATATTGATGAGTGGGAGGTTTTTTTACTTATGTAACCAAGGCATGTTTAAGACCAAGGAGTTATAAACTAGGAAAACAATCATGTTCAAAGCGAAATACGACAATTCGACAATAGACCATATGAACAGTTATCCCTTGATCAAAAATCGAAACCAAGTGTGAATTCCAACTGTGAGTTTTCATGCTTACAGTCATGAAAACAAAAATCGAAAGGAAGGTATGTAAAAAGTGACAAGTGATAAGTGTCATTTCTCATGATGAGTAATGCAAATTTAGAGACCCTGTGTAGGTAGCTTATAAAAAATAGAAATTATATTATTGCTGCCAACAATGGCGACACGCTGGGAGAAGCAGTTATCTCTGCCAAATGAACGAGTTTAGATTAGGATAATTACAAAAAAACTTCAAATCGAAAACAACCAGAAAGATGTCTGAACATCATTATCAATTATAAAGCATTCCAGTTTCAGATTACTGTTATTTTAAAGAGACGAAAATTGACAACAATCTTAACAGAAGAGAGTCACGATATTAAAGTTAAAATCTTCAATATTGTTGACAGAGCCGTTGCTGCCAACAGGCATCCATAGCCTCGACAGGGAAGTCATTTAACCCACTCTGATATTTGTACCCTTCCAAGAAGTTCCAAATCAGAACAAAGGACATTTAAGGTCAAAAGAATCCATATCTGAGAAATTTCATATACCTAACATTGCTTCACTGCCAGCGGGCCTGTTCAGTACCCCGGTGAAGTTATATTGGCGTCCTGCATGCATTTACCCGTTGTCAGCAGACCTATTCAGTATCCCGATGGGTTTACAATCACTTCCCACAGCCCTCTGAAAGTTTATTTAGTTTTGAAAATTTTAATAGAGCGGGGTGATGCTGAAAATCCTGGTTTTTCGATACATCTTAGTAAATAACAGACCTTGAAGAAACTTTTTATCTATCCTTCATTAAGATCTAGAGATAGTTTGTTAATAAACCGAATTTCAAGAGCAGGGAGACATCTCTGAGTTGTTCTCTTAAGGAACAGGGACAGCGTAAGAAGAATTTTTATGGATGATCGTGAGAATCTTGAGTTGCAGATTGAAATCAAGAAACACTTTTCAAACAATGAGTTATCTTTAACATGGCTGCAAAATTTAGAAAAATATCACAATTGATGCTTAAACAACCTTCAACATTCATTTTAGAGGGGAAATTTTTCTATTCTCTTTGTCTGAACTAGCCCATGATGCAGGCATGTGTGTTTCAAAAAGAAAAACCGACAAGCATAAAGGAAAAATCAAAACAAACCAGCAAAGAAAAACAAACAACAAACAAAACAAAAAATATTTACACAGTGTATCTGAAAGCATCATGCGAAAAAAAATCCCTTGGGAAACTGAAAGAAAAAGAAACACCCAGATTGATGTGAAAGAAATCTTACTCGTGGTACCTTGGGTCAGGGTTGATTCAGATTTATTTATCTCTTTACTTTCCATTTAAGATTTTCATGACGATACTGCGTTTTTTGAAAATAAATGTTCAACTAAAAGCAAAGAGAAAAAGATCAAGTGGAATTCCCTGATAACAGTCATATTATGGTTCTCGTGGTGCACCCACTTGCGTTCATGACTGAATTATTACAAAGAGAAATAATGAGGAATAAAACTAAAAGAAAACCTATTCCTAAACCTACCCTAACAACTAAACAAATCAGAATACTACGTGAAGTCATGTTTCCAATGTAGCCATCGGAGTAACTCCAATCCTGCAATGGAAACAAAATCAAACATTACTAATAAGAATGGTAATATATCAAAAAATGACAGAAACATATCACACTTACCTTTATAATCATCATCTAAAAACAAAGTAAGCATGATCTTACCATTCCCTTGAATATTCTTGTTGTACGAATCCTCTAGCCATTGTGCAATCTTGTCGTGATAAGGGTCATAATGGCATGGGCAAGTGTAAGTAAGTTTAAAAAAAATGTCAAGATTACGAGGAAATGAAATAACCATCAACCAAGGCTAAAATGCCCCATCCTCCTGACAATTCTCTAAGTGTTCATTAATTTCTTCACACGGAGGATCTAAAAGAAATGTGTCACGCCTACTTCCAAGATAGTTAGGTAAAAATAAAGAAAGCACAACTTTATCTTTATTATGAATTTTTTTTATATATCAATATTCAAGCCATCCTAAGATTTTGTCACAAAAATGAGGATGCAAACCATGACTTTGATGAAATGAATATATCGATGGGGAAATCATCATAAGAGGATTTGTGATGTCAGACAGATCATTGGTTTGAATGCTTCCTTAAATGAGATTGATCATTTCAAAATGTGAAGTATAAACATTACAATTCGAGTTGATCAAAGAGCGAATATGCAACGTAGAATGTTTGATCTCCATAAGATAGTGCATTGTCTTTTTCAACAATAAACTGTGTAAAATCATCTCACAACACATCCTTTTCCCATATGAGTGATGAAAGTGAACAAGAATCAAATCCAACTTTATTAATATTAGGTTTGGAATTAATTTCACCAAAATTTAGCATATTGAAAGGATATGATTGTGGCCGAAAAGAGTAGGATGTTGTAGGTAAGATGTCAAGTCCAACAAAGTCTAGGAATAGATCGAGATATAAAAAATAAAAGGAATAAAAAATAAGCAGATGAAAAGAATCTCTTGAACTACGATACTTAACAATGGTATCCTCAAGACGTTTCTCTTCACTTTCTTTAAAAATCTTACTCTGTTTTGGTGACGAATTCCTCAACATAATATGATCATCTGGATTTGCCTTTTGTGTGATAGATAATTCAAAATTTATGTGACAAACATCTAGTCTTTCCTGTGAACAAAGTGCATTTTGAGGATGAAGGTTTAAGGTTTCTTCTTCTAGTTGCATATCTTCTTCTCTAATCAGTTTCATAGGAGTACTAGAACATTCAAGACGATTTTCGTCGCTTAAGTGTTCTTCAATGACTGATTTTAAATGTTGATTAGAGCATGAGTTACAAGAATGAGGATATTCACCTTGAGCCAGAAACGAATCTTCTTCCATACTGGTCGTAGACTGAAAATACAATGATTCAAAGGAAAAACCATTTTGGTTGTCAATAAGAACCTTGTCAATAGATTCTACCTCCCTAGCTTGTTCAACATTGCCGGAAGGATTCTTCTCTTCTTACGAAGAGAATTGTTCTTGCAGTTGAGTGATATGATTTGCAATTGGTTCTTCGTTCGTGATTGAATATGACTGGATGGAAGGGATGCAAGCATCATAGAAGAGATTTAATGCAAATGACATGTCATCAAGATTAAATTTACAGAGGATATGATAGACTCTTGTCAAAAAGTCTTATGAAGATGAATCACCATTGATTAGCAAAGTATGAAATTCTTCACATAATTG
>JASDQU010405598.1:0-10662 GCA_032191745.1 Picea mariana
ATATATGCAACCAACAACTTCTACGCAATAGTGCTATGTGCCCGATGGAAATCAAATTTGGTCTCTATATTTCGACGGTTCTAAGTCTAAAGAAGGAGCTGGTGCAGGCTGCATCATTATCGATCCGGCAGGTAACAAGACATTAATGGCTTGTAGACTAGAATTTGAATGTACTAACAATACTGCAGAATACGAGGCTTTACTGCAATGTCTCAGAAAAGCTCTGGATATGAACATTCAAAGCCTGGTTGTATTTGGCGACTCTGAAATAGTGGTTAGACAGGTAAGAGATTCTATACACTGTCTTTCCCCGCATCTCAAAAGTTACCAGTATAAGGTATGGAGTTTAATGAATAAATTTTCTGCTTTCAATATAAATTCCATTCCTAGACTAAATAATGCTGAAGCAGATCTATTAGCTAATGTATCCTCTAAACTTCTTCCGGCAGAAGGCTTGTCCCCAGACGCATTCTCCGTTGAGCTATTGTTTCGACCATATGTTCTTGACAATATCACAAACTGGAGAGTATTTGATGATGATCAGCAGATCATTAACTTTCTGCACATGGAAGAAACCTTTCAAGGCGCGGTGATAGATGAACGCACGCACGATGACAATTTTCATGATTTTACTTTAATACCTGATCCGAAATCTCCTGAAGCACTATCAGAAATGGTAAATTCCATACCCAAATCCATAGTTAGATTAGAGAAGTTTTATGATTTTGAAGATAAATTTAAAAAGACGGTCAATTGTAAAACCAATAGTTCTTCGTTATCTTATAAAAAAGTGAACTTAGGAACTAGTGAAAATCCTTAGTGCATTAACCTAGGCTTGGGATGCTCTAGACAAGAAAAAGCTTCTTTTGTTAAATTATTTAAAGAATTTAAGGATGTCTTTGCATGGACGTATGATGATCTTAAAACTTTCGACCCTAATATCATACAGCATGTCATCCCGATGAAACCGCAAACTTTACCCTTCCAATAGAAACTGAGGAATATGCACCGTAAACTAGAACCGACCATTCGAAAAGAATTGAATAAACTCCTAAGTGCTAAGATAATTTTTCTTTTTAGGCACACTCAATGGGTGTCCAACCTTGTCCCAGTTTGGAAGAAAAACGGGGAAATCCGACTCTGCGTCGATTTCTGAAACCTCAATAGAGTGTCTGACAAAGACAACTATCCTGTCCCACCCATGGAACAGATCCTTCAACAGGTATCTGGTTCCGAGAGGCTATCTCTATTAGATGGTTTATCTGGATACAACCAAGTCCTGATGTCTCCACTAGACCAACTCAAAACTACCTTCCGTACCCCATGGGGCACTTATGCTTATCGTAAAATGCCCTTTGGATTGATTAATGTTGGTGCCACCTTTCAGAGAGCAATGGACATTGCTTTTCGAGGCTTAATCAATCAGTCCTTTGTAGTTTACTTAGATGATGTGACTGTTTATTCTAAAAACAAAGACGATCATCTATCTCACTTACGAGCTGTTCTACTATGATGTCGTAAATATGGCATCTCCTTGAACCCCAAAAAGTTCATCTTTGCAGTAGAACAGGGTAAACTCTTAGGTTTCATTGTGTCTAGTGAAGGAATGATTATTGACCCCGAAAGGACTCAAGTCATCACTAAACTTCCCCCTCCTACATCCAAAAAATCCATGCAGTCTTTCTTAGGCCAGATTAACTTCGTGAGAAGATTTGTCCCCAGTTTCTCCGAAATTGTCAGACCTCTACAGAACCTGATTAAGAAAGGCACCCAATATCACTGGGGACCCACAGAAAATCAAGCTTTTAACGCCATAAAGAAGGCCATAATAGACACTCCATCTCTCATGAACCCTGACTTCTCTCAAGATTTTACACTCTATACTTTTGCCTCTAATCATTCTTATGCCATCGTCCTAACTCAGAAGAATGCCAAGAACAACGAAGTACCCATCGCCTTTATGAGCTCTTCTTTCAAAGGTGCTGAACTTAACTACCCAGCAGTTGATCGGCAAGCCTGTGATGTTTTCAAAGCAGTTAAGCATTTTCGGTCCTATCTTTTGAAGTCAAGGAGGAAAGTCATTGTCCCCTACCCTGTCGTAAGGAACTTGTTAGTGCAGAAGGAGTTAGGAGAGAAGAGAGCTAACTGGGTCACCTCCTTGCAGGAGTATGACTTAGAAATCACCCCAGCTCAGATTGTGAGAGGCCAAGGGTTGTGTAAGTTGGTTGTTGATTCAGAAATAGGATAGCAAGAAGATAGTGATACGTCAAACCTNCTGGTACGACGACATTAGATTCTGTCTTTAACATAGGACAACACCCCATCACCTTGACCCCGCCAAGAGAAGAGCGTTGAGGCTAAAGTATTCCTCCTTTCATTTGGTTAACGGTGTACTGTTTCGTCAGAATTTTGACGGTGTACTAATGCGCTGTCTTGAAAAAGATGAAGCAGAAAAAGTCTTGCTCGATTTGCATGCAGGAGAAGCTAGTGGTCACTTTGGTGGTGACACCACCGCTCATAAGGTTTTAAGAGTTGGTTACTATTGGTCCATGATTTTTAGAGATGCCCATGCCTTGTGTCGTAAATGTATCATCTTTCAGAAAGCATTAGGGCGATTTCAAAAACCAGCCTTTCCCTTGCAACCCATTTCAGTAGATTCTCCTTTCCAGCAATGGGGCCTTGATATCATAGGTCCAATTAACCCTCCGTCCTCACAACAACACAAGTATATTGTAACAGCCACAGATTACTTTACTCGATGGTCTGAAGCTGCTGCGCTAAGAACTATCAACACCAGTCAGGTAATCGCTTTTCTAAACTTGAATATTATCACTCATTTCGGTATCCCTGACTGTCTAGTCTTTGACAATGCTTCATACTTTTATTCTCTTGAGATGAGCGAGTTCAATTTGGAGAAAGGAATTAAGCTGAAGTAATCTGCTAGTTACTACCCCCAGGGCAACAGATTAGAAGAATCAACAAACAAGAACTTGATTAAAATTATCAAGAGAACTGTGGTTGAAAATCACAAAAATTGGCACAACGCGCTGCTGAACACGCTGTGGGCTGATAGGGCAATGCCAAAAGATGCTATAGGTAACTCCCCCTTTTTTCTCGTTTATGGCAGAGAAGCAATTCTGCCACCTCACATTCTTCTTCCTTCACTTCAGTTGTCACAAAAAGTCCAAGAAGAAGATTGCCCCCCTTTAGAAAACTGAATTAACACTTTGATGAAGCTAGAATAAGTAAGATCCCAAGCTAAGCGTAAGTTATATCAACATCAACAATTGGTTAAAAGCTGGTTCGATTCTAATTCTGCTTCTGATAGGAATTTTGAAGTAGGTGATCTCGTCTTAAAATGGGACAAACCACACGAAGGAAAGGGTGAGCACTCTAAATTTCAAAACTTATGGCTTGGACCGTTTTTAATTGCTGAAAAGTTTGGTCCTAGTTCCTTTCGATTGTAGAATCTTGAAGGGTAGCTTGACACCTATCCGGTGAATGGCCAAGCCCTGAAAAGATACTTTGCTTGTTAACTACCCTTGTATATTATGTATATATTTTATTTTTGTTTGCGTTTTAGTTTGCTTTCTGTTTTTTTATTTTGATTTGAATTTATCAGTTTGTGTTTTTGGACATACACGTACCTGTAACACTGAGATAAAAGAGATTTTCTTCACTGAAACAACCTCTGAAAATTTGTACAAACATCAATGATATATTGCTGAAATTGATATCTGTGTTGGAAAATTTTGTTGTTTGAAAGAAGTTTACTGATTTCGATCTCTAAGCAAAGTTTATCATGATCATCTATTATCTTTTTACGCTGTCCCTTTTCCATAAAGGAATGACTCAGAATATGTCCCCCTGTCTTAGGAAGTTGTTTTTGTAAATAAAAAATCTCTGGATCTAAATAAAGGACAGTTCTAAAAAATTATGATGAGGTCCAAAAAATATGTTAAAATATCAAAATTTTCAGCATCGCCCCGCTCAAATATATATCTATAAAAAACAAAATAAAATAAATTATGAATAAGAGCTGTGGGAAGTGCTTGTAAACCCACCGAGATACTGAACAGGTTTGCTGGCAGCGGGTAAATGCATGCATGACGCCAAGACAACTTCGTCGAGGTACTGAATAGGCCTGCTGGCAGCGAAGCAATGTCAGGTATATGAAAATTTGCAAAAAAGAAACCTCTTTAATGTCCTTTATTTTGATCCAGAACTTCTTGGCAGGATACAGATGTCAGAGTGGGTTAAATGGAAACCCTGTCGAGGCTATGGACGCCCTCTAGCAGCAGTGGCTATGCCAACAGTATTGGAGATTTTATCTTTAATATCGTGACTTGCTGATCTTAAGACTGTTATTAGTTTTCATCTTTTGAAACACTGCTGGAAAATATGGTTAATGATGATGTTTGTACGATTTTCTGGTTGTTATTTTTGAGTTGAAATTATCTTTGCTATCTTAATTTGAATTTGTACCTTTTACAAAGATAACTGCTTCTACCAGTGTGTCACCATTGTTGGAAGCCAATTCACATTTTTATGATCCTATAAGCTACCTACACCTATGTCTTGCAAACATCAAGTTTTTGTCGCAATTTTCAATAAACGACATTTTCATTCTTGCAACATTTGCACATTTGTCTTCGTTAAGTTTTCACGACTGTAAGCGTGAAAAATTCTCCTTTCGAAGTCGTATTTCGGTCATTATCTGAACCGTCAATATCTCTTTTTTCATTATGCCTATTGTACTTACCTTTTATTGATTATTATACAACTAGAAAGATCCTATAATCGGTTCTTATACTTCAATTCATTGTGTAACCTGGTTTTATTGAGTTTATAAGGCATTTAGCATTTGGATTTTATATGACTTGCCTGATCATTGATTCTATGAAAATGCATAGGGGTTATGATTAAATTTTTTATATATATATTATATAATCCCTATGTTAATCTGTTCATAACTTTTGGCTTGTCGACTACATGAATACCGTTTGGCACCTTGGTTAAACTTTTGATTATATGAGTTGATACATTGGCACATAGTTGATTTTGGTTTTGATTTATAAGTCGGGTGTTTAAACACTATGGCATAACATTTGCGCGCATTGGTATACACATCTGATCTCATTAGTTGGGCACATGACTCGATGGTTGAACTACTATCATGGATTGAACAGCTATGTAAATCGATGGTTGTACTTGGGTAATGAATATTTTGCATGGCAGACTCCACCACCTTCGCATGCTCGCATTTATGCTTATCCCTTTTGCTCATTCATTTATGTTAGCTCGGGTAGCTCTGCTCTTGTGTGTGTTGGTGATACAAACCCTCAGCTTACCATGTGTTTGGCTCCATGGCACCAGTCATGCGAGTCGAGCCCAATGGCAATCAATCCTTGTTAATGTTTGAAAATGCCCACAAAGACCTGGAGGAAAATGGTTGGCTTCCCTTTATACAATGATTTGAGGGTTTTAACCTTTGTGTAGCACGACAGTTTTCCGTGACTTTCGATGGCTGTCGAGCCAAGGTGGGCGACATACAGTTAGAGATCGATGAATATTTTATCAGCTCAGCTACAGGGTTACATGCCTCGGGATAGTGTTGGTTTAAGAATTGCAAGGTCGAGGAAGTGCCATGGACATTGTTGTTTATATCATGCAAAGTCACTTCTTGTGATATAGGTATGCCCATATCTATGCTCAAACCACGATGGCATGACTTATTAATGCTAGTCAAGCAGTTCGTGACCTGTGAAGGTCGATACGGACTTGTGTTCCTCTACCACCTGCGTTTGCTGATGATTTTTATAGGGTATCCTCTAAACATGCCTTTCTACTTTCATCAGAGCCTGTATAAAATGTTGAAAAGGTTTAAGAGGCAGAAGGCTGACATCATCCTGTTCCACCATGGACTTATCAAACTTATCGTGGTTTATCATTTGAGTTTGCATGGTGATAGTTGGAGGGCTTTCATCGCTCGTAATGGCTTTGAGGACACCGACCTTGTATAGGTTGAAAAACATGTGGTAATTGAAACCAAGGCCGAACCGCCTGTACCCTTACATCTCCTACTGCCTAAACCCTCAACCAACCCTGGTGTTGACTTACCCAACACTATAACTAGGAGTGCAGAGGCCATTAAAAAGCCTATGAGAAAAAATTCCAAGGCAAACCTTACTACTAATGCCAAAGGGAAAAGGAATGCCCGACTCATTTCGAGGATGGCTAGAAACAAACCGAAACCCTCTGCCGACTCCAACCCTATCATCCTAAGTGAGGATTCTAATTCTGATGTTGAACGTTTTCTGGCTGGCGAGTACCCCTACTCGAAGGGTTTATGTCCCGAGCCCCCTTATGATTTTGTATCGAACCTTCCTCCCTGCCTGAAGAACGACCCTGACTACTCGGGTATTAAATTTCCCCATGAAACCCTCAGTCATTTTCCCAAACCCTCGCCTGCTCTTTCTTAACCCACATAGTCACCCTGTGACTAATGCAATTCATGGTTAGAACGATATTACAATGATGTTCCTATACTCCAATCGAAGATTCAATCACTGGAAGATCAAATTGCAGTGCTAACTAGTCAAAAAGCCAAGCTCCAAGCAACAGATAAAAAGCAAAAGATAACCGGCTCCATCCTTTTCAAAAATGTGGAATCAGCCACGGCCGTTGTAAATTCCAAACTGACATAATCAAGCAGCCTCGTCGATATACAGGTATGGTTTTGACATCGTTTTTGTTTTGTAAATAACCTAGGTTGATATAATGCTTTGAATTCATTTTTTAAATAGTTCAGTCACTCATCCAAATGCCTCTATTATAATGTATGCATCCTATATATAGTTTTTCTTTGAATAAAAAGAAATTTCGATTTGGTATATGATTTGATTATTCCCAGTATAGCAATCAATAGATTTTGATTGGATTTGAATGGTCTTCATTTGGATTTGATTGATTGGTTTGCCTTATTAAGTTAAAAAAATTAATAGTTTGTCTTCAACTGGATTGGTTTGTATCCGATTTGAAAAGGAAGTCTTCATGCTTAGTTTAGGACACGATCATGTTTGGATTTGATTTTGTTATGATTCATATGATGTGATTGGCAAACAATTTCAGAGATTTTGGTTGTTACGAATTTTCAACATGCTGTGTCCTATGATTTTCTAAATTGGAAAAGCAACTCTGTCCGATTTTAATGTGGAATGAACTACTCTGTTATGCTCATTTAAGTCTATGCAGGTTCACCTGAATCATGGAATGGATTCGATTAGCAACAACTATGCTAAACCCAAGCCGATTGATTCATTTGATTGGATTACTATTAGTTCTATTATTTGATGAATTGGATTCCGACTGTAATTACTGCTCTGTTCAAGTTACAAAAAAAATTGGTAAAACCCGGTTATAATTCATTGTCAAATGAATGGTTTCAATCAAAGTCAATCGACCCTGTTTGCCCAATTTGCAGTAACTAATTACGAATTCTATTGCCAATCATTCAAGCCTGTTATGATTTTATTTGAATTAATTTTCACGCCAATTTGAATTGATCTATTCGTGGCATGAATCGTTTGTTGTGCCAACATAGTCACAAGGATTGGAAAATGATCTTGTTGAATTCATATTTCTCGTTGACAAGGAAGCGCAATAGTTGCTTGTCATTTGTTTTGATTATAATTGATTTCACAACTGTTGGATTTGATTGGTTTTGAAATGAATTGATTGACTATTTTATTTTTACCAAGTCCGGTTACGATTTGTTTGGATGAAATGATTTTGGTCAAGGTCAATCAGTTTGAAAAAACAAATGATTGGATATCTCGTATACCTTGTTATGTTTTTGTTTGTGGACAGTTAAGCGCTAATATTGGTTTGATTTGCTTATGGTATAAATTGTTTGCTATGTCGTTACAGCCATAACGAATTGTAAACAATTCTGTTCGATTTGATCATATCTCTTGTTGGTAAAATGGCATAAGAAATGCATAAGATTTGTTTTTGTATTTATTGCATTGCATATCAAACGGTTTCTCAACTGTTTGATTATGATTCTGTTAGACCCGATTCTGTGGTAATTAAATGAATAGAGTACACCTATCTCTGTTGAATAATTTTATGATTCTGTTTTGATTTCAAATGGTATAACAAGATCCAATTGAATAAATCATTTTCAAATGGCTATTGGATGATAATTGAATTTAATCTCCTTAAAATATTTTCAATTAATTTCAATTCTGATTCTGTATCCTATTTTAGACTAGCTACAGAATCAGAGGATTCTATAGCTAGTCTATAGAATTAAATTTTCTATCATTTTATTAATAAAAGATCCTTCTAATTTGTTCATTTTTGGTCCTTTTCAGGTGAATTCGAATTGCATGGGATTTGATGGATAGTTTAGAGGATATTTGGATGTTTTAGTTTTATTTTTATTTTCTAGTTTAGACAACTTTGGGATATCTTCCCAGATTTATGTAAACAGTTTTATAACTTCCACAGGGAGGTTTTACCCTGTGGAAAACCTTTAAATACTTATTATTTTGTGTAATAGGCATCATCCTCGCTTGTGGTAGAACCAGGATAATGGATATCTAATAGAGACTGAGACAGAAATTGATGTTCTGCTACAGCTTTAGCTTTCAAAATATCAATCTTTTATTTCATGTTTATGTTATTAATTTGCATTTGATTAATGACTACTTTAGCTATCTTAGTCTTTTGCAAATGATATGAATTAATTAATATGATCCATATCTGACTTCTTCCAGTATTTAAAAACATAGCAATTACTTGATTCAGTTTATGAATGACAGATTTCTCTTCTTCATCAATTGGATTATTCTGTATAAGTCTTTGCATAACAGGTTTACCTAATTGTGGAGATTTATAAATCATATAATTGTTATGATTTTTATGTATTGTTTGTCCTGTAAATAAACTTAAAGAGCATTGCAGCTATCGTTTACAAGAAGCTTCTGGATTATCCAGTGTGAGTTTCCTTCCTCTGATTTGCTAGTACAGTCATCATACACAGGGAAAATCTGGAGCGTATTTCCAAGTTAGTTTGTGATTATTTTCATTGATTTGATTAGACATATTTGTAGTTTAGATAAGTGATTTAGTTTAACTAGTTTTCTGTTTTGTTTCTGTTCATAAAAAATTATAAAATCAACAAAAATATCTTTTGCTGTCTTAGGGTAGAATATTAATGAGTCTTGCAGGTTTTAATTAAATCTGTGAATTGTAGATATTGTACGTTTTGTGAATAAGTTATATTGCATTTAGTAGTTAGATAGTTAATTAGAGTTAGTATAGTAGTAATTAGTAGATTATATAGAATAGTCAGATTAGTTTAGTTTGTTTTAATAATTAGTTTTAGTTTAGTTTGTTTAGTAGTTAGTTTTAATTAGATTAGTTTATTAGTTAGTTTTATTGTTAGTTAGTTTAGTTAGTTTTATTTTTAGTTATTTTAGATTAGTTTTCTTTTGTTTTCTTAGGACCTTAGATCGGCTAACGGAGCCACTAAACCCGTCAGGGTGGTTCATCCCAAATGGCTTGGGTTATTAGACAACCCCGGACCTGTTCCACTCTCTCAGTTGACGGACGGTCGATTTCGCCTGTCAACACATTTTTGGCAATTTACTATTTTTAGCAGGTTTTAACTTTCGGGGCCATTTTGAGGGCCTAAATGAAGGTTTTTCGAGATCAAGGTTCTCAATGATAGCCAAAGTCATAATTGATATCCCAAAAGAAATCTCCTCAAGGATACCTTTCCAATGAGCTATCACACGCCTAAAACGAAGATCATATGCAAAAGTTACAACCTCGAGAAGTTGATGTACTCACTTACTCAAACGAGGCCCACATGACTTTTGGCGCTTCATCTCCTAGGGTTAGGTTTTTGGATTTCTAGGACTTTTGGCATTCCCATTTATTGTAAAAAGGACTTCAGAGCCTCATTGTAGTCATCTTCTTGCGAATGCGAGTAGCCTTCACATCTCTTCTCAGAGATAAGCTACCACCATTCTAGCGAGTCTTTCACTCTATATTTTACAGTCTCTATACATTTCTTTCATTAATAGAAATCATGTATTACTATATATATGTGTTTATGGTTGCATATCTGATACATTTCTATTATATTATTGAATATTTGCGATATCTCTATGCATTTCTTTATTGTATCTCAGCTCTCATTTCGTGCCGAAAATAATCCGGATCAGTGGTATCAGAGCAGGCTGCTCTTGATTGTTTTTTTTAGTGCATGTCCCCGACGAGGTCCGAGTATACAAAGTTGGGTCTCGAGCTTTTCTCTCTTGAAGACAATCACTCTCGCACACCCAAGAAACCCTCAATGGTGGAAGAAAAGAAAAATGACGGAGCAGACAATCCTATCAATTTGTTGCTTGAGCAAGCTCTCACGCGACAGAGGGAAGAAATGAGGGAGAATTTTGCCCGCATCCTTCAACGCCTGCCGATAGCATCAGGCGCATCTTCATCAAGCGACCACTTTGGAGGCACCTTGCCTTTCAAGGTACAAGTTAATTTTGATATTCCTGTATTTGAAGGACAGATAGATGCAGAAGCCCTAGAAAAATGGTTAACTCTGCTGGAAGGTTATTTCTCTGTTCACAATTTTTTTGACAA
>JASDQU010405599.1:0-10662 GCA_032191745.1 Picea mariana
GCAAAATTATTATCAGAAATATTCAAAACTCTCCATAGTGAGAAGTTGCCAAGAGAGAGCGAAACTGTATCCTCCAAACCTGATCCGTGAAGGTCCATAACAACAACTCTCCTGCTATCTTTGTCTGCAGCTAATACCCAACAACGAGCATATGATCTCGGATTTCGGGGCCGTACAGCTGAACAACAATCCATATGGATCGGATGCGATAGTCTCTCTGACAAAAGAGCCTCCACGTCCCTTCCATCGCGGCCGTTCATCGATGATATAATTCACCGTCTTTCAACATATATTCATTTAAAACGAAATCTGAATCAGAAAGAGGTTGAAGCGAAGTTAATCCATCGGGCATGTTGTCATACAGATATTGATGATAATCGTATAAACCATCTTAAAGATGATTATGGGAAAATGGCTACCAGTTTCGGTAATTAATAGTTGCTTCTACAGAGGCCACAATGATTAAAAAGCACACAGACATCATTAAAAAAACAACCTTACGATCTATTTCTTCCTCTCTAACTCGAAGATCCCTGGCCTCTGAATTCTGTTCTTGTCTATGTACGTATATATATAGACACAACAGGTCCTGGGTGGAATTCCTGTTGGATATGTCGGGTGATCCGGATAATTGGAAGACAATGAGAAAAGGGAAATCGCCGTGTTGAATACCACATGGAGACGAAGAAAACGGGTGGAATTGTTCTATATACAACACTTCTCATATAACAGTGATACGTGAAATCCCAAGGACACGGCAGACTGAACCTTTGCCATGTTGATTTCAAATTCCAAACCATTTATGTTCACACAGTCATATTTGAAATCCGTAAAACTCGGAATTATACTTGAGTCTTCGCCGTATTGATTTCAACATGCTAACCAATCAAGTTCAAACAAAGTCATGTGCGAAATTCATAGTACTCCGTGTTGAACGATAATGAGAATTGAAAGACTGAGAAAGGAGAACGCGCCGTATTGATTGCCGCACAGAGATGAAAGAACGCGTCGAAAATTCTTGGAAACCTCATCGTAAACTTGAGTCTTCGCTTTCATATAATGAAATTCATAAAACACCGTGTTGAACGATAACGAAAAGATTGAAAGACTAAGAAAGAAGAACGCGCCGTATTGATTGTCGCATTGAGATGAAAGAACGCGTCGAAAGTTCTTCGAATCCTCGTATTGATTTGAACATGCCAAACAATCAAGTTGATACAAAGTCATGTGTGAAATTCATAAAACTCCGTGTTGAACGATAACGAGAAGATTGAAAGACTGAGAATGGAGAACGCGCCCTATTGATTGCGGCATAGAGATAAAAAACGCGTGGAAAATTGGGTAGTATCAATTCTCTCCCACAAACGAATTAAAAAGTTGGTCGGTGGCCTTTTTAAAGGAGGAGAAATAGCCTTTCGTCTATCACAAATATGAAAGCAAAACATACCTGAATGTTTTAAGATAATAGTTGAAGGTGGAAGGTTAATGTCTATTTCCACCCTTATAGAATATTTTTGGTTAACTTATCACAAATATGAAAGCAAAACCTAAGAAAATGTTTTAAGATAATAGTTGAAGGTGGAAGGTTAAACTCTATTTCTATCATTTTTGGGTAATTTTATTGTAGATTGTATCTTGCAAGGGAGTATTCATTTTTTTCAATCAATATGTTTAATCAGAAATGTATGTTTTTATAAGTAAACACTAATAAACAACTTAGATGTCAATTTTTAATAAATCAACAAGGAAAAATAGATGTCTTGTACTGGGTGGAGACAATGAATCTGCACATATGGTCTAAGCTAATTCTTCCCATAGATGCATAGGTAAGTCTTCATCGTGAATCATAGCCTTCACTACTTCCATTAGTGTTCGATTCTTTCTTTCTGCCCCACCATTCTACTGAGGATTGTAGGGAGTTGTGAGCTCCCTCTTAATCCCAACTTCTCTGCAGAAGGCTTTTAAGTCATCTAATGTGAACTCTCCTCCATTATTTGACCTTAAAATCTTTATCTTCTTTTCAGAAAGATTTTTTACAAGGGCTTTGAATTCCTTGAACTTCTTGAATACTTCGTCTTTTGTTTTCGAAAAATAAATCCAAGTTTTACATGAGAAATCATCAATAAATGAAACATAATATACATACCCACTAAGTGAAGTGGTTGTCATTGGTCCACATATGTCTCACTGCACAATGTACAAAACTCCTTTGATTTTGTTATTCCTGCTTGGAAACAGATTCTTCACATTCTTTCCTTGTACACATCCCTTGCATATACCATCATGATTCACCTGAATCTTTGGCAAACCTCTCACCATCTTTCTCACAATTGGTAATGCTTTGTAATGTATGTGAGCAACTCGTTTATGCCATAACTCACTTAGATTTATTGCACTATGAACTAATGTTGAATCTGAGTGTCCCTCAAATTTATATAGACCTCCTTCTTGAACACCAATCACGATAACACCATCAATAGAATTTCCTCTTGGTCGCATAAGAACTTCACCATCAATGAAGGAAACTCTGAATCCTTTTTCATCCAATGCTGAGATAGAAAGGAGATTCTTCTTCAAAATAGGTATATACAAAACATCTTTCATTTTCATAGGTTTTCCAGAATCTAACCTATAGGAGGCTTCTCCTACACCTTTAATGGGATATTGATAGTCATCATCGAGATTCACCTTATGAGGTGAATCCTTCTGAACCAGTTTTAAAAGAGAATCTGTGTAGTCAATCATGTGCTTAGAAGTGCATCATATCAATAAGCCATGTGTCACTTCCAGGAGTGACTGTCCCTGTAAGAGCTGATCTCATCACATATTCTTCACTTGAATCATCTTCTTTTTATTTCTTCTGAATAGGTTCATCATCTTCTGCAGCATGAGCATGACGTCTTTTATACTTTCATTATTTGATCGGATATTTAGCATGAGGATAGTTTCTAGCAATGTGTCCCATCTTCTGGAAGATGTAACACTTATAACGTGAATAATTCTTTTGATTCTTTTGTGTATGATGAAACTTCATGTGAGGATGATCATCTTTTCTTCTCTTTCCTTTTCTTGTATATGTTTCTATAGTTAGTGTTTGATTTTCTTCATTACCTAACTTTTCTTCTCTTGTTGTCAATCTATCTTCTTCTTGAGTTCAATCTTCTGATATCTTGCTAAAATTTGTTGGTTTTCTTCTGGAACAATTTCCCTCAATAAATGATTCCAAAGACTTTGGGGGACCATTCAATGTAGCCGTTACTAGCTCAACTTCATCAATGTCTCTAATGGATTCAATTTTTTATTTGATTTGAGATACCCTCGTGAAGTAGGATTGAATGGTTTCTAAATTCTGCATATTCACATTCTTGAGTTGTGTCCTCAATCTCATCTTTTGGTTGATATTTTTTCCTTCATATAATCAAGATAAAGCATCAAACATTTGTTTCGAGGTTTTTAATGATGAAACATGAGGGATCAAGTGATCCTTCATCAAATCTGCAATGGTCCTCTTTGATTTAATGAGGTTCTTCTTGTACTTTCATTTAGCCTCATCTCCCTCTGGCTCTTGAAATTCTTCTTCAATGAAACCTTCTAGGTCATTCTCTTATAGAATGAGCATCGTTGTATATTTTCATGCTTGAAATTTATCAACACCCTCAAGCTTCTCATCAAGCTTAGTGTTGGATGTCATTCTACTGTCAGATCTATAAATATAACAAAAATTAAGATTTTACATTAATGAGATTTGGAACTACCAGAGAGTGGGTTATACCAAGGTGAACTCCTTTCTTCAAGGATCTGCTTCAACTCAGTATCTAGATGCCACATGCCTTGACCTAGGGTTTTATGAGGAAAACCTAATTTTTCAATTTCAAAATTTTGAAGATTTGATCTGGTGATCCAGATGGATCTAGGGAACATCACAAAAGTTTTAGAAGTGTCCCACAAGGCTCAGAATGGCTTCAACAGGCAGAAAAGGGAAAAAATTCAAAGTTCTCAAAACTCGATTGAAATGGAATTACCATGAAGAGCACACCACAATCTTTCCAACAATGTAAATGACTGGTCAAATAGAGTTAGGGATCAAAGATATAAGCGGTCAAAGTTTTGGTCAACCTGACCCAGTTAACAGGGATGAGTCAGCATCCGTACTGTTGATGTCAGCATCAGTATGGATGACGTCAACATCCATACAACCTACGTGGAAAGCACATAGGGTGACACGTGTCATGATGACATCATCATGCCATGTGGCAACACCAGAAGCTGCCACATGTCACTCAAATTTAGGCATTTCAGGGCGTCACATGGAAGAGTAAAAATGTGCCACGTGGCACCCCCAAGTGATGCCGTGTGGCACCACCTAGAAGGTGCCATGTGTCTAAGATGACATGGAGGTGACGTTAGTGCACATGCGAACAAGTCAGTGGATGCCATGTGGCCCAATGGGGAGGTACCACGTGGCATACCCGAAATGCACAATGACACTTCATGAATGAAAAATNTATTAAAACAGATGCCAAATCTGGGGCAGTTCTGCCATATATGGCGGAATATTCCACTGCCTGCCATATTTAGTAGTCCGCCTAAATGCCTCTGCTAGAAATAACATTGTCCGTCGGTTTTAGTAGCAGTTCCACTATTCTAGTGGTCAGGCGTTAAATATAGCAGAGCGCACCACGATTGGTTATAACTAAGTGCCAAAAAGGGGAGGCAAACGAGATTCGACCCTAAGACCTCCGCCTAACCACGCCCTAAGTTTAGCCATGCCACCAATGCACCACAACCACTCATTATTGCATAACCACCCGTGCAATGGTATAAAAAGGGGTTTTCAGGCCAAGTTCGAGACACACAGCAAGTTCATTCGACACGCACGTAGCATGACAGTGGTATGAGTGCACCCGTATGGATCTGTATAGATCGTATGACCTTGTACACATTTTGCACACAAATTGAGGCAAGGGTGTCTCCTAGGTCTGAAAGTGCCTGACTTAAATTGAGGCATGGAGACAGTTATTTTAAGGTAAAATGACACCACGAAGGCAGTGGTGGTGTTAGGTTTTTTATCTAAGAAAATTTCTTGTAGCTTAACTCCAGAGTGATTCATTTATTGCAAAGGCAGTGGCACAGTAATCGAGGCAGAGGTGTCTCTTGGGCCTAAAAGTGTCTGACCCAGATGGAGATGATTTGGCTGTCATTTTTAGGTGATTACGAGACGCGAATCCAATGACGGGGTCTATTTTTGCAAAAGAGCTTCAGATAAGCAAGCTAAGTTCTCGAGAATCCAATGTAAGCATGCTTTTCATTATGTTGTTTTGTCATTAAATGTTGCAGCATAACATCTGTGTTACAGGTCTGAAGGAGCATATAGTGGCTGTAGCAAGGAAGTAAGATCAACTTATTCCTTATATCTATTATTTTCTTCTCTTCTTTCACATCAAATCAATCAGTTATATGTGACAAATAAATTTTGGCAGTTGCATGATAAGTGGCCAATGAAGCAGTTCTGAATCTCGTGGTTTCAGGATCTTTTGTATGGGTCGCATAATTTATTATTCCTCTTTTTATGTATTGAGTATGTGGGAATGATTTCCATGTCATCATCATGGATGCCTCATGAGTATGAGAGCTTGTGAAGCTGTATACATTGTTGATCACATTCTGATCTCTTGTTGTCGCCACCGAAAAGGGACTTTGGCCTTCCAACTTGTAAATGAGAGACATCATTACACCAAGGAGAATAAAGCAGTCAGGCTTTGGAGCATGACTTGAAGAGGTATCCCACATCGGGTGAACTCCATTATCAAGGGAAGTGGAATATCCATTATGTGTATTATGTTATTATGTTGTTTTTCCATGAATTTACACACATAGGATGTTAAAAGCAAGCATGACATATCACACATAAGGAAAACTAAAGAGGTTTCATTCACATCGAATTCAAGCACATAAGACTTCAACTTTACCTTTAATTGCACATCGCTCAAGTAAAATGAGCGATAACTGACCCTTTTGAAGGAGTGACAGAAACATCCAATTATTGGAAACTTATCACTCCTGGGTTCAGATCATGTTGTATTAGATCAGGCTTGATACCGATTGCAGGTGTTGAAGCTAAGGATGGAAAGGTCACAAAAACAGTCGTGGTTCGATGAGCTTCAAGAGCTCAACCAAATGATTCAAGCAGAGAATGGTAGATTGAAGACATTGTTGCATGTTGCAAAAGAAGAGAACCATAGGTTGAAATATCAGTTGCAATCCATGAAGATGTAGACAGAGGAAGGCTCTATGAATGAGGAGGTGATAATTCCATCTTGTGACCATGGCAACTTCACCAGTTATGGGTGCAAGCATGAAAGTGAAAATGCATGCACACTTTTTCAAGCAAATGAAGATGACCTACATGCATCCATAAACCAAGGAGGATTCCTAGAAGCATCTTCCACTGATCCTTCTCACTAGAAACAACTAGACACATCTCAAGAAGCAGACCAAGGGTCCCAATTTGAGGTGAAGGTAAATAAACCATGTGTAGTTCCTTTCTTGAATAATGTTGATGATTCTTTTGAAATCCTTGAACAACATGCTTCTTGCATAGGCTTAAATTTGATGAGAAAAATGGGATACGAAGGAGGAGGCCTTGGAACCAATGGCCAAGTTATTGTGGATCCCATCGAGGCAGTGGTTTGGCCTCGATATGTTGGGATAGGCTATGTTCCAAAGGATGTTGGAGAAATCTCCAAAACCATTTGGGAAGAAGAACCCAGGACAGTCACTGAGACTCCATGGGTCAACAGTTCATTAAGTGATGAAATTAATTCAGTGCAGGCCGAGAGCACAAATTCTCACGATCAAGGATTCGAGACATCTCCAGGGAGAGATGAGCATAATAATGACAGAGTTGATACCAACTCTTCTTTCGAGTTTGATTCTATAGGAAACTCACCGAGGTATAAGAAATCTCGAAACTCTAAAATTCCATTTGATTATAAGCATGTTAATCATATAAATCAAAGCTTTTGGCATCAAAGACCATGCAATTTTTTTGAATTGAATAACCACGCAGTGTCCTAGTGTTGGAAGAGAAAATCCTTGTGCAGGAAGGTTATGGAAACCATGAGAAGGACGAGGATGGCTGATTATTTTCCACACATGGAAAAGAGCAGGGGGAGTGCACCTCTGAAGGAGAAAGGCTATTGCAGCCATTGTAGAAGAGATGGGCATCATGAGGCCACTTGTTGGGCCTTAAATCCATATCTACATCCAAAGAGGGACAAGAAGACCAGGAAGACACCTCTGAGGGAGACTGCCATTCAGGAAGAGCTATAGAAAAATCCGCCACCGAGAGAGGACCAACTACGAGAGAAAGGACAACTTGGTAAAGAGGACATGTTCAAAAAATGGTTGAACAAATGGGGAAAATACTTGAGTTAGTTGAGTGTGGACATATTTTGTAAATCACAAGTTGCGATTCAGACCCCGTAGAAGGGTATTTTGTAAAAGTGATAATTGTTGATATCACTTCTTTTTTTTGGCGCATGTTGATATTGTTAGGCCCTGTGAGGTAGTTTGGGTAAGGGTTTTGTATTGTAAGTCCAATGGACATGAAACTTAATGTAATGAATTTTTGGGACCGAAATTCCTTTTAGTTGGGAGGTGTGATCTAGATGGATCTAGGGAACAACACATAAGTTTTAGAAGTGTCCCAGGAGGCTCATAATGGCTTCAACAGGCAGAAAAGCGAAAAAATTCAAAATTCCCAAAACTCAATTAAAATGGCATGATCGTGAACAACGTGTCGCAATATTTCCAATGGTGCAAATGTCTCGTCAAACAGAGATACAGATCAAAAGATATAACTGGTCAACGTTTTTGTCAACCTAGCCCAGTGAGCATGGATGAGTCAGCCTCCGTACTGCTGACGTCAACATCAGTACGGATGAAATCAACATCCGTACAACCTACATGAAAAGAACATAGGGTGACATGTGTCATGATGATGTCATCATGCCACATGGCAGCACTAGAGGCTTCCACGTGTCACTCAAATTTGGGATTTTCAGGGTGCCACGTGGATGAGTAAAAATGTGCCACGTGGCACCCCCAGGTGATGCCATGTGGCACCACCTAGAAGGTGACGTTAGTGCACATGTGAACAAGTCAGTGGATGCCACGTGGCCCAATGGGGAGGCACCACGTGGCACCCTTGAAATGCACAATGACACTCCGTGAATGAAAAATTTATATATTAAAAAAGACGCTAAATCTGGGGTGGTTCCGCCATATATGGTGGCATATTCCACCTCTTACCAGATTTAGTAGTCTTCCAAAACACCTTTGCCAGAAATACCATTGTCCGTTGGTTTTAGTAGCAGTTCCAATATTCTAGTGGTCACCCGCTAAATATAGCAGAGCACTCCACAGTTGGTTATAACTAAGTGCCAAGAAGGGGAGGCCTGTGGGATTCGACCCTGGGACCTTCGCCTAACTGTGCCCTAATTTTATCCACGCCACCAATGCGCCACAACCACTCATTATTGCATAACCGCCCGTGAAATGGTATAAAAAGGGGTTTTCGGGCCGATATCGAGACACACAACAAGTTCATTCGACATGCACAAAGCATGAGAGAGGTATGAGTGTGCCTGTATGGACTGTACAACCTGGTATGGATTTTGGCACGCACACTGAGGTAAGGGTGCCTCTTGGGTTTGAAAGTGCCCGACCCAGATCGAGGCATGGAGACAGTCATTTTTAGGTAAAATGATGCCACTAACCCAATGGTGGTGTTATTTTTCTGATCTAAGGTAATCTCTTGTAGCTTAACTCCAGAATGAGTCATTTATTGCAAAGGCAATGGCACAATAATCGAGGTAGAGGTGTCTCTTGGGCCTAAAAGTTTCCTACTCGTATGGAGACGATTTGACAGTCATTTTTAGGTGATTCAATGACACAAATCCAATGACAATGTCTATTTTTGTAGGAGAGCTTCATATAAGCAAGCTAAGTTCTGGAGAAGCTAATGTAAGCATGTTTTTGATTATGATGTTTTTGTCATTAAATGTTGCAGCATAACATGCATGTTACAGGTCTGAAGGAGCATAGAGAGGTGGCAACAAGGAAGTAATATTAGCTTACTCCTTCTATCTATTCTTTTCTTCTCTTTTTTCACATCAAATCAATCAGTTATATGTGATAAAGAAATTGTGGCACTTGCATGATAAGTGGGCAATGAAGCAGTTCTGAATCTCATGGTTTCAGGATATTTTGTATGGATTGCATATTTATGCTTGGATCTGAGCAACAAATCTAAGGATTTTTTATGGCTCCATGTTGATGGGGGTCATATTTTATTATTCTTCTTTTTATGTATCGAGTATGTGGGAATGATGTCCATGTCAGCATCATGGATGCCTCGTGAGTATGAGAACTTGTGAAGCTGTATACATTCCTGATCACATTTTGATCTCTTGTTGCCATCATCGAAAAGGGACTTTGGCCTTACAACTTGTAAAGGAGAGACATCATTACAAGAAGGAGAATAAAGAAGCCAGGATTTGGAGCATGACCCGAAGAGGTATCCCACATCGGGTGAACTCCGTTATAAAGGGAAGTGTCATATCCATTATCTATATTATCTTCTTATGTTGTTTTTCCATGAATTTCCGCACATAGGATGTTAAAATAAAGCATGACATATCACACATAAGGAAAACTAAAGAGGTTTCATTCACTTCGAATTCAAGCACATAAGACTTCAACTTTACCTTTAATTGCAAATTGCTCAAGTAAAATGATCTATAACCAAGCCTTTTGAAGAAGTGACAGAAACAACCAGTTATTGGAAACTTATCGCTCCCAGGTTCAGATCATCCAGGGAAAAGATGCACCCTCCTTGTTTGCAGCATTGTGAGTGCTCAACAAGCTTGAGAATATGGGAAACCAACAATATTCCTTTGATTGGTTATATTGTTCTGAAGGAAACCAACTCTGATACCATGTTAAAATTTTGGTAAGCTTGTTTAACCATAGACAATTTCACATCATTATCACTCAACCATAGGAACTTACACATGCTACCCCCAAGCACATTAAACTTTTCTTACATATATTATGGCAAGTCCACTTGAACCAATAGATAAAACCCAGCCATAAATACCAATATTGTTGCGGAAACAACACAATATTAATAGAACGTACCTTTACCAAGAGAAGCACACAAGAGAGAGATACTAGAAATATTGAATATGGATATACTTCACTACTAGAACTGTTGTGTCGCCTTCCTCAGACTTGCACCCCCTTCTTTGTCACCCCTGCAGTTGTTTCAACTGCTTCTCCTCAAACTTGCACCCTAAACTAAGTGAGTGAGTGAGTGTCAAATGAGCCAATGCCTTCCTTTATTTATACTAGTATGTCATGTAACTTTTCATGTGGGGGCAACTTCTCTTTCTAGAGACTTCTAATTATTTATTATTATTCTCCTTGGGACAACTTATCTTCTAAGGTATTTTCACATTTATTTAATGGTTCACTTTCTTATGGAATCCTCTATTATAAGCACATAGGTTATACTGGATGTTAATACCTCCCATAGCTACCAAAACATCAACAATGGGTGAGAGAGAGAGAGAGAGAGAGAGAGAGAGAGAGAGAGAG
>JASDQU010405607.1:0-10662 GCA_032191745.1 Picea mariana
TATCTATCTTCTAGGAACATTCTAAAGAAGGAATCTTCTAGAAATCTTATTTATTATATCTAACTACCATAGTGGGCCTTATTTAATAAAATAGTGGACCTAGTCCACCTTACATTGAATGGTCTCCACTAATAATACATAATCTTATTCCCATTGCGTACCTATGATATGACCTCCCTATGTATACTAAATCCACACTAAACCCACTAGAAGAGAGGAAGATATACTTAAACAAGAAAGTAAATGATAAAGAAATCACACAATACATAGATATTTTACCCTAGAAAACCAAATGGAAAAACCATCATTCCTTGAGATCTTTATCCTTAGTGTCTTATTCATTCAAAATAAAAGGTTACATGGCTAACCTGGATCTACACGTAAGACACAATCGACATCTTACCTTCTTTCTTTACACAAGAACAACCTTGTAGCCAGTTTGTCTTACATCTACATGACCAACAACCTCTAATAGATTGATCTAAATATTTTCTTCTACATTACAACATTCCTTATTTATAGGATTTACAGTAGGAAAACCCCTAAATAATGGTGCCAATAAAGGTCATAGATCCATGCAAATCATTGGATAAAAATCCCACGAATTACCATTTGACCTCCATTTACCAGTTAACCTCCATTTGGTCTTTAGTCAGTTACCACATGACCTCCCACCGACCTCTTTTTACATAACCTCTCGAATTTTTGTTGATCACTTTGAATTCAAATTTCTTGGTCGATTATTTATACTTTCGACTTTCACTGCAAATAATATAACAAGCCAATATTTTACCACTTGTTATCTTCTTTTTTGAATCGAGAGTTACCTAAAAAAAAATTCAGAGACCTAGGGAAATAATTCTCATTTCCTCTCTGCACCAAGAGAACTTGACGACATTCACAGACTTGGTCAAAGAGTCTGTTATTTTTTCCAATGTGTCTACTTTCTCTAGCAACAATTTGTTGCTTTCCACTATGTCTCTCATGAAATGGTATTTCACATTAATATAATTTTTGTCTTGGAATGATAAGTTGAGTTATTTTCTAGAAATATTGCACTTTGACTGTTAGAATTCATCCTCATAGCTCTCTTCTCAAACCCTATCCTTGAACATAGTCCTTACATCCATACTACTTATTTTCTTCCATGAGTAGCTTCCTTGTATTCATCTTATGTTGTTGACAAGAATATGACCACCTGTAGCTTACTCATCCAGTTGATTTATCCACCAAACATCTTGAACACATATTCACTAGTCAACCTACATTGATCCAGTTCTCTAGCCCAGTCGACATCAACAAATCCATGTACATCTACTTGACTATTAATTTGATGTTTCCCTTGGTAGCATATATCATAATTTGTTGTGCCACCGAAATACCTAAATACTCTCTTGATAGTTTTCTAGTTCTCTTCTCTAGGTGTCAACATGTATATTCTCAAAACTACCATTGCATGGGAAATGTCTAGTCAATTGCATACCATTGCATATGTTAAAGTACCAACAACAATTGCATAGGGAACACGTGCCATGCCCTCTATTTATTCCTGTGCCTTTGGAAATTTTTAAACAATTAGCCTTGCTCTAACAGGAATTGACACCTTTACAAGTTTTCAATCATGCATGTTGAAATGATCCAAGAATTTTTCAATATATTTCCTTTAGTTCAAAAAAATCTTTCTAATTGCATGATCTCTCTTGATCTTCATTCCCATAATGAAGTTCCTTGCATCGAGATTCTTCATGTCAAAATTGAAGGATAGCTTCTTCTTCACCTTATTTATTGTTTCCATGTTATTTGTGATTAGAAAAATGTCATCAACATACAATGCTACATATATGAAATTCCCACTTTCTTCCTTGGTTTATACACAATGATCAACTTTTATTCTCAAACATCCCAAACTAACGATGTATGTGTCAAACTTTTGGTACCACATACATGGAGATTACATTATACCATAAAGATATATTTTCAACTTTCACACTATCTCTTTCTTTCCCTTTACTAAAAATCCTTTAGGCTATTTCATATAGATTTCTTCTTCTAGGTCCCCATGTAGGAACATTTCTTTACATGCATTTGCTCCATTTTAAGATCAAATGTTGCAACCATAGAAATTATTATTGTTGGCGCAAAATTGGAGACATGGGTTCTCGTAAGTTACAAACAAAGATATCGTTGTCATCTAGTAGCACTAGCATATTCTGTTGAAATATTGGCCAATACTAAGAGGGGGGTGAATCAATATTGCTTCTTCTTTTAAAATTTTAACAATTATTAATTAAAAAATAATTAATCATAACAATTGATCAACAACAATATATTGAATACATAAATTTAAATACAACAATAACAAGTACAAGTTACAATTGTTTGAGAGACACCAAACTCTCTTCTTCTGAGCACCAACTCAAGAAGGCCCCAATCCCCTGGTTTTAGAGCACAACTCTAGGAAGCACCAACTCCCTTATTTCAGAGAACCAACTATATGAAGAACCAACTCTCTTGTTTCAGAGCACCAACTCTAGGAAGCACCAACTCCCTTGTGAAAGAAACTCTAACCTACAGAGGACTGCAATCCTTCCGAGCTCCTCCCTACCACCCTCACTGCATAAAATGTTTACATTTTCTTTCTTG
Organism: Picea mariana; assembly: GCA_032191745.1. Lineage (NCBI taxonomy): Eukaryota > Viridiplantae > Streptophyta > Pinopsida > Pinales > Pinaceae > Picea > Picea mariana. Next base: position 2,644 of record JASDQU010405607.1, read on the forward strand.
GACTCTGCTCCTTGTTTTGATATTTTGATGTAGACAACAGAGACACTTTCCTTTTGATGTAGACAGTTTTCTCTATTTATATAGTCTCTCAAGAGGTATATGGTATTGAAACAATGTGTCTTTTTGTAAAAGAGAAAATGAACAAATGTGTCTTTTCAGTAATAAAACATTACACCTTTTCATTTAATTAACACAAATGTTAATTGTTTTGTTTATTAATTGATTTTAATTTTAAAAGGTGTCCAAGTAAGATAGTGATTTTTGTATGAACATTCTGGAGCATGGGGAAATGGATTTCAAAATTCTACAACATGGGTTTTGTGTCGAATATGCCCAATTAGCCAATTCATAGTTATTTTTGAAAAACAATGTGTGAAGTGGATGGTATAGGAAGTTATTTGAAGGAAACTTGCTCAGATTTACTATTGTGACCACCTTCTAAACTTGCCAAATGAAGCATCCACTTCAGCAATAGACATTTGGTCACAGATCCACATTCCTCTTTTATTAGTAAGCTAACAAAGTGGGCTTGAAAATTATAAGAGTTGATTTTAAATTACATCTTTGCTTCCACATCTGTGTTGAATCACGTCAAATTTTCACATCCAATCATGTAGCATGGAGTTCAAGTGAGTTGCAACACTCATCCTGTAGCATGGAGTTACAACATAGGAGTTGTAGCAGGTTGTAACACAAATCTTGTAGAATGGAGTTGCAACATGGGAGTTTCAGTGATTTGCAACACTAATCTTCTAGCATGGAGTTACAACGTGTAAGTTGCAACACTTAATCTTGTAGCATGATCTGACAATTTATGAGACTTTCATCCAGTGATCTAACGATCACAATGAGATATCTGATTCTTTTTCTCACACCTTCTTGGAGGAAATTATCATAAAATATAGATTATGCCTTGAGAGACAATATTTTTTCCTTTCTTTCATTCACTTGAGAATGAATGACAATGATATATAACTTTTATAACAAGATTCTTCAAGGAATAAGTAATGAAGGATCTATGAAGCATCCCCTTGCCGATATTTTTATACCCGATCTTTGATACTTGTTGTATTCTATTGAAGCACTATATTTGAACCTTTCTTCTTGTATTTAGAGAACATTATTTTTTTTTTGAGGTTCCATTATAAATATGTTTCAATGATATCTTCATGGAGGGAATAGACCCTTCACTTATGTTCAATTGATTCTTTTGTGAATGGATGCCAGTAAAATAATTCAACATAAATTTTTTCTAGCATACTAATATGAATACATAAACATTAATCAAGTTCTCGGTGACTATATTTATCCTCTTTCCATAAATTCCAACTTTTTATTAAGGCTAGTTGTCAATGATGTCAACCCTTGAAGAATGTTCAGTAGTGAATTTCGGTAGCATAAAGGTTTGGGTAATGGACCCAAAGTTGTTTCATGTATAATGGTATGAGTTTTAATATATTTTAAGGTAATACTATTCTATATGTATATAACATGTCATTCCATTTCTGGTGGTATGTGGAATGCCACATAACTCCTCACGGTTAGAGAGTTATGGCCATGAGAAGTTGGAGAACCCAGGTTTGGGTAATGGACCAAAGTTTGTTTGATGGATAATGGTATGATTTTTGATATATTTGTAGGTAATATTATTCTATATGGATATTACATGTCATTCCATTTCTAGTGGTATGTGGAATGTCACATAAATCCTCACGATTTGGGAGTTATGGCCTTACGAAGTTGGAGGACTCTCATATGTCATTTAGAAGCCCCAAAAGGTCAAAGTAGTCCAAGTGGTTTAAGAGATTTTAGAAGGTAAATAATAAATTGAAGTGATGAGCGTACTATAATTCAAAGTGAATACAAAATAAATTATTTAAATAATAAATTTAATGGAGAAATTAGAAGTGGGTTAACCTTAAAATAAGGAAAGTGGGAAAAGTGACCTAGAAGATGCTTCTAAGGAAGCTACTTGGAGAGTATAAATAAGAGGAAAGGATCTCTCATTTTATATCACACTTGAGAATATTCAATATCTATAAGTTACTGAGGTAACCAAAGGATATCTAAGCCAAATTTTAGAAGGAAGGTGAATAAATGAAGGTCGGAATTCAAGGAAGGATAAATTATTTTGATGGTACTTTCTAAGGTATGTTATTTACAAGTCATCTCACCATTTTCACAATAATATTTTTTATAGAATGATTCATACCATGAAATTGATAGGCCATTGAGGAAACATATCCAAGTGTCTATGGTAAAAATTTCAGTGTGTGTTTCGTTGTATTTTTGGAGTTACACTCCATGGAAAAAAAGGGTTTGTGGCTAGTCCTGAAACTAGTCTAAAACAAGTGTTTCGAGGAAAAACGTCATAACTTATTCATAACAGATTCAAATTCAGTAAGACAAAATGTTTTGGTTATATTACAGTATTTATTATTCTTTGTAACATTTTTAGATCCATTCAACAAATATTCCGTGCTGGGCACGCTCTACAATATCGCTCTCTAGAATAAGCCAGAATTCAGCAAGGTATGCCATTTTTTCTATAACTCCTTTTCTGAGAGGTTACAAGTAGTGAAACTTGGAGGAATTGCATAAAACAAACTAAAGAACAGTGTGTACTATTTCCAGATATTTATTCATTACAGGTACATAGTTATGATTATTTCAATTTAGGGTTGTTGACTAATCCCAAATTAGTCACGTGAGACTAAAGAAAAGTTTGATGAAAATTCTAGTCTCTTTTTGTGAAAGTTAAGGAAGGTTTCTAGGTATGTGATAATATACACCAGGTATATTATAGAGTTAAAAATCATATTTGGATGATGAAATTGATTAGGGATTTTGGTTAAGGTACATGTTGGGTACATGGTTGAGACAAGTAGTTGATGAGTTGGCACATACATCAGGTGTATAGTTGATCATGCTGGTACATATTGATGAGTCATAGCTGATGAGAAGTTGAGACATTATTGGGACATACTTGGTACATGGTTGGATGCACTTGTTTATGGTACAGGTTGATTACGGGTTGGTGCATGGTTGATGCACTTGTTTATGGTACAGGTTGATTACAGGTTGAGATATAGGTTGATGCATGGTTCATGTTTATTGGTATAGTTTTACAGTGGTATATCTCAGAGTGATAGTGTGACAATGGTTCCATCATTCTACTTCTACTTCAGGTATTTTAGATGGGGCGAGGAGAGGTGGTTGTAGCCACCTTTTGGTTGTAGCCAAAGAACATAGGGGGTTGTAGCTTCCTTCTGGTTGTAGCCAGAGAATAGGGGAGTTGGAGCTTCCCTCATGTTGTAGCTTGAGAAACAAGGGGGTTGAAGCCTCCTTCCAGTTGTAGTTGGAAAACAAAGGAAGTTGGTGCTTCCAATGAATGTAATTCTTCAAGACATATAACAAAACACATTCTGTGGTTTTCTCCCACTTTAAGTTTCCATTTAAAACACTAGTGTATTGTGTATGTGTATGATTGTTCATTTGTTCATTGCTTATTTACTCTTCATTTATTGGATGATAATTCTACTTTGATATAACACTTGGATTATATGGTTAAACATGATTAAATTTCTCTATTACTGATTCACCCTCCGTCTCAGTAATCCAACAATTGGTATCAGTGAAGGTTCCTTTAGAAATCAGTGTAACCACTGAAAGGTAGATCATGGAGAGAAACAACTTGTATAAAAATGGAATACCACAGTTTAATGAATAGAAGTATGAATTTTGGAGCATAAGGATGAAAACATATATACAAGCATAGGGATTTTAAATTTGGAAATCAATTGTAGATGGATACACAACACCAACAATTCTGCCAACAAATGACAAAGCAGTGAAAATTGGTCAAAATAATTCCAAAGCCAAAAATGCACTTATGAATGGTCTTAGTGAAACAATATTCACCAAAGTTTCACATTGTAAATCCGCTTAAGAGATTTGGGACAAACTTTGAAATATTTATGAAGGAGATTCAAAAGTCAAAGAAGCAAAGCTTCAAACTTACAGAGGTCAGTTCAAACAACTTAAGATGAAGGAAGATGAGAATATTGCAACTTACTTTTTATGAGTTGATGAAATAGTAAATGAAATCATAGGATTGGGAGAAGAAATCAAATAATTTGTAATTGTTCAAAAAGTACTAAGATCTCTTCCTATGAGATTTGACCCTAAGATATCAACACTAGAAGAAATATCAAATCTAAACTCAATAAGCATGGACGAATTACATGGAATCTTCACAGCATATGAAATGAGAACTGAATAGGAAAATTGAGATATAAAAGAAGAAACCTTCAAAGCATCCAAAAAGTCAAAGAAAAAGGGAAGGCAAAAAGAAGAACATAGAAACAATAGTGACATCTCAGAAGATGATGAAGAAGTGGCCAACTTTGTCAAAAGACTGAACAAGGGAACCGGCGGTAGGTATAGAGGTAAGCTTCCTTTAATTTGTTTTAATTGTGATGGTATTGGTCATTTTGCTAACAAATGTCCTTATAAGAAAAAGACAGATGATGAAAGTTACTCAAAAGGAAAACAAACATATAAAGGAAAAAGAACCACAAAGAAAGTTTTCAAGAAAAGCTTATGCACCAAGGAAGACATCTCATCATCAGATGAAGATGAAGTCAGTGACAGTGAGACAGAAAGAGTTATATTCATGACAATAGAAGACTATGATAAATAAGACTACGAAGAATAATATGAAGAAGCTGAAGAAGAATATGAAGAAGTCGAAGAAGAAATTGAAGATGCAGAAGTTGACTACCGAGAGGAATTAATGTGTGCCATAGAAGTTATCAGAAGAGAAAAGAAGAAAAACAAGAAACTACAAGTAGAAATAGATAAGAAAGAAGACACTCAAGAACTAGAATAAATGATTGCAAATTTGAAGTTTCAAATAGAGAAAATTAAAAGAATTGAAGAAGCAGTCAAATAACAACTAGAACGAAAAGACAAGATCATTGGAAATTTCAAAGCAAAGATTGTCACATTATGAAAGGATCTTCAAAAGAAAAATATGTAGAACAACTCTAAAGTTTTGGTTGACATTATCAGTAGTCAAAAATCTCATCATGACAAGTCTGCACTTGAATACAGTCAAAAAGAAAAAGGATCAAGCTCCAAAACAATAGAGCAAGAAACATATCCAAAAATCTTTGCAAAAACAATCAAGGGGGATAGGAAGATCTACAAGGAAGATTACTAGGACACTCCTCGACCAAGAAAATTTAGATTTCAGAATCAATAACCAATAGATAGGCCTCAGGAAGAAGAAGAATTCATAAAAGTACCTCTTTTCAGAAGATCTTCAACTCCTAGGTATCAAACTATATTTTTTGGTTTATGTTATGCATGTAATAATTTTGGACATAAAGCTGTGAATTGCAGATCTAACAATAGGAACAAAAAAAACTTTGAAAGTCATACACAAGGGGGTTATCCAAGAAGGCCTAGTGAAACATAGAGATGAAGTTACAACAAGTTTGAATCTTTGAGCACTGAAGTGGAATGTTACAAATGTAACAATTTTGGACACAAGGCCAAAGATTGCAAAATGGCAGTCCCTCCTAGAGAACCACAACAGAATAACAATAGTCATATACAAGAACCTCAAAAAGGGACATGGATAAGAAAGCAGGATCAGTATAGAAATGAAAAATGCACACTCTCTCTATAGAATAAGAAAAAGAAACGTGGTTGGTATGTTGAAAGTGGGTGTTCAAAACACATGATAGGTGATAGAGACAGGTTTCTTACATTATGAAAGGAAAGAGATGGATCAGTCTCCTTCGGAAATGATGATTCAACTAAAATCATTGGAAAATGCACAGTCAAAATTGGGAACAAGAATACAAAGGAAAAAAATGCTCTACTAGTAGAAGATATGAAACATAATATTCTAAGTGTGAGTCAAATGTATGACCAAGGTCATATAGTTACTTTTAATTCACAAAAGTGCGAGATAAGAAAAGAAGGTTCGGGAAAATTGATTGCTAAAACTGCGAGAACTTCAAGAAACATATATGTGTTAAGTGAAATTGGAAATGAAAAGTGTTTTCTAGGAAAGGAAGATGAAAGTTGGATATGGCACAGAAGGATGGGTCACATACATTTTATAACCTTGTCAAATTCAGAAAAAGAGAAGCAGTCAGAGAAATTCTCCAGATCATGAAACCAACCAAAACTTTATGAAATCATTGTCAACGAGGAAAGCAAACAAAGACCAGGCTCAAATCAAGGTAATATTCAATGACAAGACCATTGGAAATTATGCATACTGATCTGGTTGGGCCAACTACAAAAAAGGGATTAAAAGGTGAGTGTTAGGACCATACAATGTACCTTTTTGCCAACACTTTTTGCCACCATTACACTCTTGTTTCACTCACATTTAAACTCATATTATCACTTTACGCTATCTTTCCAAAGGTATACAACGTCTCTTCTCTTTACTACATGTTTAATCTGTTTTGCATATAATTCTACATTACTCTCGTACTTAACTCTTGATCAGAAATGTATAAGTGCTGAAACAGTTCGAACTACAAATTAGCATTGAGGCCCATTGCTGAAATAGTTAAAGCACGCAATCCCATGGCTGAAACAACAACTCACACAGAAGAAGTTGTTACATAGTCCGTGGTCAACGATGTTGAAACTCACACAGAAGAAGTTGTTACACAGTCTGTGGTCAACGATGTTGAAACTCACACAGAAGAAGCTATTACATAGTCCATGGTCAACGATGCTGAAAAAGCAACACAAACTATTACATTAACCACAACAGTCGCACCTTGAGCTGGCATTAACCATCGCTGATGCCTGAGACCAAGTTGCCGAAACAGTGAAGAACACAAATCCCGTGGCTGAAAAAACCCGTGATTTGTGATGCCGAAGCACCATACAACAATAGTAATAAGAAGACAAATAAAGAAGCTGTTACTCCATCCGCCACAGGAACACCTCACTCAGCACTTGTAATAGCATTATGTTGCGAGAGACTAGGGTATCCTATTCCAGTTTAGAAAGTCGATCCGACTAAGGATAGGACTCAGATATACACCTGTAATTTTTTGATCAAATTGTATCGAAGGGATTCTCCTCTTTAAATAAGAGGAAATCACCATTAGAGAGGATCATCTTCTGTTTTAGCTAAGGAGGATTTTACAGGGAAGGACGTATTTCATTCCAGATTGTAATATGATACATTGACAGATGAATAAAAGATTGTTCTGAGCATTTCTCTCTAGTCCCTTTCGTTTCAGGGGAATCTTGTGAGAAGGGAGGGCCCACCTTCTGTTTGTTGAAACACTACTTTATTGATTTTGTTTTGCTGAAACACTACTTTACTGAACTCTGGATTGTTGTTACATTGTTTTCATATGATTCATGTTTGGGTAACTGTTAATCAATCTAGTTAGCAATCCTACTTGTTGAATTTATGAAATCTTGATAATCAGGGACAGGTGCTGAAGGTTCCTGTTTCAAAACTAGGGCCTTGTTCTCTGTTAGAGATAGTTAGCCTTCAGTACATGTCAATTATTTTAATGAGTNGAATTAGGGTCCTGTTCTCTGTTAGAGATAGTTAGCCTTCAATGCATGTCAATTATTTTTGAGTTCATGAAAGTGTGCTAATCGGAAACAGGCACTGAAGATTCTTTCTTAGGAATTAGGATCCTGTTCTCTGTTAAGAGTTAGTCGTTTCAGTCAAGCAATGAGTTCATGAAGTGTGATGATCAGAAACAGGTGCTGAAGATTCTTGCTTGGGAATTAGGGTCCTGTTCTCTAGTTGCATAATAGTTGGTCTTTCTTGTTGCAGCATCTTGTAGTTATCTTAATGTAATCCAGGATTCTTCAATTAATCATTTCTTTAAAATTTGAGCTCTGCAATAGGTAAGTTACTTTCCTGTAATTCAAGTTAGAACTTCAGTTTGTTCAAGGCAAAGTGTGATTAATATGTTTTTACTACAACTCTAGGTTGCTTTTGAGATTGAGCATATA
>JASDQU010405610.1:0-10662 GCA_032191745.1 Picea mariana
CAAGCTCCCACTCAAACCAAGATTAGATAAAAAACCTTATCCCTAACACTTTGGATTTGAGGTGATTACGCTTTGATACCAATTGAAAGGAAACAAAGTTGCAAAATACACTTCCTACACTAATCCATAAAAAAATATAGAAACTTAGAACATAATAGTTGCAAATAAATGAAAGAAACATCAAACCATTAAACAACATGATTTTATGGGGAAAATCCTTCTGAGAGAAAAATACCACACTCTAAAGCATAATCAATGTATTATTCAACAACCAAATGGCTACAATGCATTACATAGTCTCTATTCTCTAAACAATAGTTTTTAGCATCAACATAATGATTCTAGATAAATCTCACTAGCATAACAATAAGTTAAAACTCATACTATATCTTTACAATGCTTCCAATGGACATTACCAATCTGTCCCATAAATCTCAAAAATAACACAAAAGGGTCATACAATGGTCCTTCTCATCCATCCTCACTCCAACTAAGATCAATTGGGTCACAATAGTATTAAATGCATTCAGGTGCTCGACTATAGAATCACCATCACCCATTCTCAAGGAAAAAAAAAAAAACTGCAATTTTTTTTTATTAACTAAGGATTTAGCGTGATACAAATCCCCCAACTTCTTCTAGAGAGTTGCTACATTTTTTTGTATAGAAACCTTCAATATTACCAAATCATCCTAACATAGCTTGATAAGGCTTCTTTCTTTTCTCTCCAACACCACCCACTCTTCTTCTTTCATACAAATGGGTTTGGTTCCAAATACTACAACCCATCAATCTCAATCTATGAGAAGATCCTCCATTTTGAGTTTCCATAGCTCAGAGTTAGTGTCACTAAACGTCTCCATTTATAATCTAGATGTGCTCACTATTTTCTTGCAATAAGATTTCCTTTTGTGCAAGCTCCCAATCAAACAAAGATTAGATTAAAAAAAAACTTATCCCTTACACCTTGGATATGAGGTGATTAGGCTCTGATACCAATTGAAAGGAAGCAGAGGTTTCAAAATACACTTCCTATACTAATCAATGAGAGAAGAATGTGTAGAAACTTAGAATTGAATAGTTGAAAATAGATGAAAGAAACAACAAAAATTTTAAACGACATGATTTTATAGGGAAAACCTTATGGGAGAAAAACCCCACACTTTAAAGCACTCTCAATGTATTATTCAACAACTAAATGGATACAATACATTACAGAGTCTATGTTCTTTCAACAAGATTTTTTAGCATCAACATAAGGATTCTAGATAAATTTCGGTAGAATAACAGTAAGTTAAAACTCATACTATGTTTTCCTCTGACCTAGCACTCAATAAATAAGCATAACAAAACCATAAATCATTTATGATTTTCCAATTCTACATGTTGGAAACCACCAAAAATTAATTGGCCAATTGTTGTTGCTTAGAATTCATTTCATGCTGGTGATATGCATTTATTCCATGAAACTACTCAGTAGCTATTCCCTGCTACTGCTCAACATTTATTCCCTGGTACAACTCAACAATCATAAGCTGCTCTGTTATAGGACTACAAGGTGTATGAAACACTTGTCCCAACTTTTTTAGGATGTACAACATTGTGCTGATTGTATTAATCGATCCAGAGTGTTCTGATCGTTCTATACATATTAAAAATGATTAAATTGTTTAATGTAACAATTAAATAAAGTGTTGAGGCCTCCATAATTATTCCAATCACCATGTTTCTTCCTATAAAGAGAGCTCTTCATACATGATAATGAGTTCAAAGATGTGAGATTATTTTCCCTAAACATATTAACTATTTGGATATGACATTGGAAACACTGAAGGGGGGTATATCCCAATTAGACTAGAATGGAACTAGGAATGGGACCTGTGAATGCATTCCTAGATAATTATCTAGGAATAAAACATCCATTATAGAGATTGGTAACAAACTTCCATATGGAATTCATGAATATTTTCTATTGAATTAAACATATTAGTTTGTTTCCACATAAAAGGTAACTTCTCCAATTTGTGAAGTGCCCAATTTGCAGTTGGAACTTGTTGAGTCAATCTATCGTTCTCCATTCTTAACAATACAAAATTTAAACACAAATAATTCCCCCCCTATAACTCATTATGATATAGATCCAACCATACCAAGAGAGGCAATAACTTTCCCAGTTTTGTTTCTTCTGTTAATAGAAAGACTATTAAGTTCATTCATAGACCATGAAATGTTTCCAAAAATAGAGATGTCAATGTGGTGTTTTGTATTGTGTTTTTGTGCAATTTTTTCAAAGTGTTATCATCCAGGAAACAATGGTTCCCTACTTTTAATGAACAATTCTCTGCAAACACCAAATTGATGAGTTAGTTAACACAAATGAAAAGATAACTAATGTTGATAATACAATAAAATGCAAACTACATCTACATGATAATGAAGGAGTTTCACCATCACAAGCTACATACCATTTTGATTTTGGAAACAACCAAAATGGGCATCCCAACTAAAATGGTATGCAATAATGTTGTAGATAGGGCTTGCATTTCCATCATTGTGTCATCCTATTTGATACAATAATCTTGAGTGAAATATGATTGAATGAAAAGATGTCGAAGTTCAAATTTCTAAAAGGAGGTTGAAGTTCAAATTTATTACAGAGATATGTTAGTTTATTTTATTATTAGTTAATACTTTTCATATTTGTTTTTATTATTATGGTTATAGAGGGTAATATTTTTATATTCGTTATTATTATTATTATGGTTGATATTTTTTCATTTTTACTTTATGCACTTCAACTATTTTTTACAATTTAGTTTATTAGTTTTTATGTTACACATCTCATTCATATTTAAATGTAAAATGCACTTAGCTTATCTCAGTGCAAGTTTTAATCAATTGATTTAGATCCATATTAACTTTAGATTTATCAAACATAAAGAGGGATCAAATTCTAAAAGTGCAGATCTTTCTTAAACGGAAAAAAAAATGAGGAAATGTTTTCACTTACAAAAATTTGATCCCTCTTGGCTCTTGATAGATACAAGGTTAAGATGGATCTAGAGTGGTGTTATTTCATTCATTTTTTGTTCAAGTCAATCCTTCCTCAAATATAGTATACTTGTAATTGGGATCCTAGGGAAGGGGTTGTTGATCCTTTCTTGAGCATAGTATTCTTTCTAAATGGATAATGAGGAAAGGTTGATTGACCCTTCCTCCAACATATTATTCTCATTGAGAAAAGCATATAGAAGTGTTAGAAAACCCTTCCTAGGGTATGGCGTTCATGTAGTGGGGTATCTAGTTGAGGGGTTGGTTGATCCTTCCTCCAACATAGTATTCTCTTTGAGAGGGTGCAAGAGGGATTTTCAATTGACCATTCCTCAAAAATATTATTCTTGTAACTAGGATCCTAGGGAAGGGCCAATCAATTCTTTCTTGAGAATACTATTCTTGTCTAGGTAAGCATGGGGAAGGGTCAATTGACCCTTCCTTCAACATATTATCCTTTCCAATAATAAACATGTATAATTGTTGAGTGAAAACACTTCCTTAAGTATGGTAATCACTCGAGTTGGCATCCAGTGGAAGTGTTGATTGATCTTTCCTCAAGCATAGATTTCACGTCAAATGGGATTTAGGGAAAGGGCTAGTTGACCTTTCCTTCAACATAGAAATATCATCAAGGGGATTCAAGAGAAGGTTCAATTGATCCTTCCTTCAAACTAGTATTTTCATCGAGTGGGAGCATAGAGAAGGGTTGGCCAACCCTTTCTAAAGCATGGTATTCATATCGTGGTAAATCTAGTGGAAGGGTAAATTAAACCTTCCTCTAGCATAGCACTCCCATCAATAAGGTGCATGGGTAAGGGTTTACAACCCTTCCTCAAACATAGTATTCTTGTAATTGGGTTCCCAAGGAAGGGTCGATCAATCCTTTTCTTGAGCATACTATTCTCATCCAGGGGATTTAATCCATAAACTTGCAACATATGAAATCCTTGTTGGAAATGTGCCTTGGATTGATGGTATCCATATCTTTTTTTGTAAGATAAAATACCAAATGTGATACTTCCCATAATAATCAGATATCAAATGACTAAATACATCAATGATCACTTTAATTTCATTGATTGATACCGACACAGTGAATACTAAAAACATTTATTTTTAGTAACCACCACAACCACAATATGGGGTAGTAGTGTTGTTGATTGTGTCACTATATCCCATTCTCTTTTAGATAAGTGTTTTTTTTTAACGCACATCAGGTTTTTGTGTCACTTGGCATGGGTGAAAACAAGTTCAATTGTGAGCATATAGAGACGGTGAAGGATTCTCTACATGAATTGTTTTCTATGAATTTGATTGGATAAGAGTATCACAACATAATAAAGAAACATATATTAGACTACTTTGAGTCAACTATATCGTCAATTGTTAAAATAACATGTAGGTACGCTACTTTAAAAGAGTTTATTAATGTGAAAATTGAGGGTATTTAATCTAAATCAGATAAAAAGGGTATTAGTTTGGCTTGTTCTACATGCTGTGGATATTGGAAATTATTAAATTCAATGATAGAAAATTATTTGGACAAGTGCTCAATGTGTTTTGCAAAGATACATATCTTCGTAATTCAATAACTATTCATATAGTAAACATTTCCAACGTTATTCAAGAAATTGTTGTTGCATTTGCACACACTTTTAAAACCATTCTTCTAGGGAGTTCCAACTGATCATTGACAAGTGTGTAGTCTAAAGAATCTGATGTGAAGACTCATAAGGTCAGTATGAAGAAAAACAATCAACCTTCAATATGTTTCAAAGAACCTAATGTTGTGATATACCACCTAGCCTAAATTCATACTAAATAATTCTTCCCTATAATAATGTACTCTGTAGAACCTAATGTGAGGAATCATAAGGTCACTATGAAGGGAATTATAGCACATGATGTGAATAATCATAAGTTCTCATAGTGGTGAGAATTACATCAAATGCATTCAACTCATGTATACCTATTACATAGAAGAAAACTTTTATTTATTAGGTGTGGATGAACCATTGCCTATTGACACGGCTACGATGTTGGAGATAGGTTTTCCATATGTTATCTTAAGTCTTCCATTGTAATTGCAACAATGCACTGAGATCCACATGTCCTCAAGATGTTAATGGAAATTTATTTACATGCAGTGATTATGTGTTCAAGTTGTTGGTCGGTGACTTCGAGGCTTGAATCATGTATTCTTCTTAGATTTGTAGTAATTTAATTGACATCCCTATATGTTAGAATTTGGGAAAAATTGATTATTTCATATAATTGTGTTATTCAATCTTTTTAAAATAATAGTGCAAAATCAAGGATGGTTTTGTGGAAGCTTACTTTTAGCAATACCAATGATGGGAAATATTGAGCATTATCCAAAGTTTGGTTGGATCACTAGTTTTGGAAAACCATCCCTAATCACTTGTCATTCAAATCGGTTGTTACCTTCCACCCGTCCTTCCAAACCGATGGTTACCTACACCACTATAAGTAAATCACATTATGGACTACATTGCATGTTTTAGTGTTTCTCATGGTTCAACATATTTAGAGGGTGATGCAAACTACCCATATCACACCATTATCCCTGTAGGTTTGAATCCCAAACCTTAACCTTGATTCTATCCATGATTCCTCCAGTTGCTCCTATTCTTCCATCTTGGATTCCCATTCAATTTCACAATGACAATCACTAATCGATTGAGGGAAATTTCTTTCATAATCATTAGCTTCTAGTGCTATACCAACTAATTCAGAGAAAATTTTTGTAGTCATGTTTCCCTCTATATTGCATCCATAGTGAAATCATAAATGTGTTTCTTTCTAGGAAGGAGTTGTAAAGTCCACAACATATACATTCACAATCGGGATGGATATGGAATCCAAGAACCATTCTGATGCATACTTGTTGCACTCCACTGTCTATGTCATTTCAGGCATGATATCTTCTTTCTTTTTATTCAACATTTTGCATATTATAGGTTCATCCCCCAAGTAGGCTTCAAAATAGAGCTTGTCACTCATCTAAATGGCGTTGGCATGGATGTATGTGATTTTTCCCTCCAATTTTTTCTTTGACCTGATTTTGTTGGAGAGTGAGAAATTGACTTGAAGACAGATGGAATTGGCACCCACTGATCTCCAAGTCCGCTATATAGCTACAAGGTAAGAAATGAAGGGTTAAAAATTTAGGAATTTGTATGCTTATGCTGAATTTGGAAGCATTCAATGTCATGGAGAATAGTTTCATATTTAGCAATTGTTTCCCTATTTTGGACCCAAACAGATGGGAGGGAATGTGGCATATTTTTAGCACAATTATCACACAACTTTGAAAAAATTTAAATTGACATGTCAAGTTTTGAACTCGAGACATGATAAACTAAACTAGGATGTAACCTTTGAGCTCCAACTAAGTTCAAACATTTGAATCACTCAAAAATATTGTCCTTAAGGGTCCCTCAAATTTCATATATTATTCCAGTCATAATAATTCCGCCTAAATATATCATTGGAGTTATTTGAACCTTGATGAATATACATGTCTTTCAAAGAAACCTATAAACCATATTCCCAACAATGAGAATGGATTTCATAGTATTCCCATTCGTAGAAAGAGGTAGCTTTGTTTTTAGTGGTATTTTTCCATGATTGGAATGACTTGATCATTTTCGAGAGGGATTAGACCATTTTTATTTGGTTTCAATAATGATTTTTTTTCCTTCAAATAGAACAAATCATCCATAGTAAGTGTATTTCTTTGGATCATGGCCATGAATAAGAATTTCTTGTGGCCATGGGAAATAAATTTTATTCCTCGAAGAGACACTTGGGATTTTCTTCTAACCTATATAGTAATTAAAAATTGCCTTCCTATTACAGGGAAGAACTGTATACATTCACATGGTTGCATCAACATTTCGTTTTGCATTTGTAGCTTGCGACAAATAATTTTCAAAACTTTTCTAGTGCATCTTTTCTGTCATTTTTCGTGCTATTTTTTAGAGCATTTCAAGGGAATTCATGATTCGAATTGGATTCTTTCCTAAAATATTTTGTGAAGTTGTAATAAACTTGTAATTGTTTTTTAATTTTATTTTGTTTTTTTGGAAAAAGGGAAGGGGAAATGAACCATGTGATGGTTGGCCTTCCAGAGACAACCCATTAAAAGAAATGAAGGTTGTAGTGAAGAGAAAGGGAGATGAAAGGAGAATTGGGGGAGAAAAAAAACATAAATTGAAGATCAAAGAAGGAAACCTGCTTGAAGTTCAATGGACGAAAGGAATCAAGAAGCATGTCCATGCTGAGCGAAGGTGTCTCTGAGCCATGGGAATCTACAATTTTGGTCTTGAAAGTGAGTACCAATACACAAAATTTGTGTATAGCTCATATCTCTATAATTTCCTCCTAAGCATAAAAAAAATCCCCATAAAATGTGAAATCTGTATGTAACTATTTTGATTTCATGGATGTTGTGGTTTCATTAATTTTTTATATTCTCTATGCAATGGATGTTTGGTTATGTTTCTAAGTAATATCACCACAGATCCAAAATACTTTCACTGGTTCCATTGTTGTTTGTGGAAACTTAAAAACAATTACCTATAGAATGAAAATTCCCAAGAATGCTTAAGTGATTTGGGTCATATTGGTGATTTATTGAACCTTTCTTTTTGGTTATGTTGACTGGACATTGTCCATTCCATAGGTTGTTCATAGCATTTCGTCTTGCTGTCTGATTTCCACTCACACACAAGTTTCTCTTACCTATTTTGGATGCATTTTGTCTTGTTGGCCGATTTCCGCTCACCCACAAAACATATTTCCTCCTTTGGACCACATTTTATCTTGTTGGTTGGTGTCTATACCTTGCCCATAGGTTTTACATTGTGTTTTCACCATAGCTGGGCATCTACACCTTGCCCACATGCAATGATGTATGTTTTAATAATTGTTGGATGTCCTTCCATAACCCAGAAGCTACACATTCCTCACTCTAAACGTTTTCCTTGTTGTTGATAGACTTCACATGGTTTGGCATTTCCTTTCCTTGTTTTTGGCCAAATCAATCTTTGTTGACTGTTTGAGTTCCCTCCTTAGTATGGGATTGTGTGAGAGTAGCCTTTGGTTGGTCAGAGTGAGTGTCATAATCTTAGATCAAGATTATAATTATAGCATGTCCCATTGTTGGCAATTAAAAATAGAGAGCATTGAAATGTGAACAAAGCCTCGACACCAATTAGTAGAGAACAAAATATAAATTCTGTAAAGGATCCATGTTGATGTGAAAGATGTGCCATAGTCCTACCATTTTTGAATCAAATGGCACAAGAGCATGTCGTGAGATACCTTGAAGCAGTTTCCATGGGAAAATACTTGAAGAAGGAAAAGTTGGAAGAGTTGAGAGACTTCAACAGGAATATCCAAGAGGAAAGTTGGTATTGGAGGAAAATAGCGGATGAGATGGAAAAATATCTTTCCAAGTGTTAGGACTCCTTCACCACCATGAGGGAATAATTATGTAGGAGAATATTGGGGGAGAAATCCATTGAGATGGGTAATTGGAAAGAGGAGAGGTTCACCAAAGTCACTGCTCAACTATACCAGGAATTGGCAGCAAAGGAAGTGGCCTTGAATAAGCTACAAGTAGCTGTCTAAGAGACCAAGCAAGCCCCTTCCATTTCCACTGTCGAAGCCAACACCATCACCAGATCAAGCATGATAAAATAACCTTTGAATACTCTTTCTCAAGAGACCTTTGGTGACTTTGAAAAGCACACTAGAGGCATTAGTTCCAATTTCACGAGGAAAATTAGCTATGATGGCCAATGGATATGCAAGGAGGGCCAAGGGATTATGATACCCATTGTAGCTCAATAGAGGTTGAAGCATGAAGGCTTATGATACAATGAAAAATAATCCAACACAAGTGCATCTCAAACCACTTTTTCAAGGAAAGAGGATATGGAAAAGAAGCCATGTGCAACAAGACACTCAAATTTTCTTGTAGAGGCTTGGAAGAGGGCAACAAAGGAATGATTCCTTCATCCAAATTCACTCTAGCTTTTGGGGGACCAAGAAACCAAGATAGAAATCATTAGCACAAACATAAAAGGTATGACATAGTTTGTTAATGTTGCAAGAAAAGGAGTCATAAGGCTAGCTATTGTTGGCACTCTAGAAGGCCAAGCATCCTATGCAAGAACTTTTGGAAATACTATAGATTAACTGGACATTGGGAGGCCATATGTTGGAGGCTCCACTTGGAACTCCATCCCAAGAACTGATTAACCAAGATTTGTTTTCGGAGAGCCAAGGTTAAGTGGAAAGAGGAGCTACTTGCACTTGTATCCCAAGGATCACTAGTTGTCCAATGACCAATTGTAGTAAGAAATGTCATCTCCAACCATGAAATGGAAAACAAAGTTATACCAAAGGAAAATAATACTCAACTCTTTTCTTCTATATTGCAACAGAGGCACCTTTTTTTGGATATTTTTCGGAGTTTGCTCGATGATCAAAGAAGAAGATTGAAGGGAGTTGAATATTTTGGAACCAAAAGTTTGCAAATGGGGAGGTGTGGTCTGAATTGGATCCTTGTCTAAAATATTTTGTAAAGTTGTAATGAACTTGTAATTTTTTTTATTAGGAAGCCAACCCACACTAAGCGAAGATGTCTCTGAGGCATGGCCATCTACAATTTTGGTCTTGATAGTGAGTAACACTATACAAAGTCTATGTATATCTCATCCCTCTGTAATTTCATCCGGAGAATAATAAAAATATCGTCAAATGTGAAATCTGTATGCAATTGTTTTGTTTTCATGGCTCTTGTGGGTTCATTATTTCTTATATGCTCTATGCAATGGATGTTTGGTTATGTTGTTGAGTAATATCACCACAGCTTCAGAATCATTTCATTGGTTCCATTTCTATTTGTGGGCACTAAAATAAAATTACCTACACAATTAAAACACTCAATAATACTTAAGCGATTTGGATCGTATTGGTGATTTAGTGAACCATTTTTTTTTGGTTCTGTCGATTGGCCATTGTCCATTCCACAGGATGTTCACAATGTTTTGTCTTTTTGGTCGATTTCCACTCACCCATAGGTTGTTCTTACCTCTTTGGACTGCATTTTTTCTTGTTGGCCATTTCCACTCACCCACGAATCGTATTTCCCCTTCTGGACCACATTTTAGCTTGTTGGTTGGTGTCTATACCTTGTGCATAGTTCGTACATTGTGTTTTCACCATAGTTAGGTCTCTACAACTTGACCATAGGTTGTGCTCTGTGTTTTAATAATTGTTGGATGTCCTTCCATAACCCATATGCTGCACATTCCTCACTCTAAACGTTTTCCTTGTTGTTGGTAAACTTCACTTGGTTGGGAATTTCCTTGTTGTTGGTCGATTTGATCTATGTTTTATGTTTAAGTGTCGTCCTTAGTATGGGATTGCGTGAGAGTAGCCTTTGGCTGGCTGGAGTGAGTTTCATAGTCTTGGATCATGATTATAATCACATAGTGAGTCCCATTGTTGGCAATTAAAAATACTGAGCATTGAAATCCAAATAAAGTCTCAAAGCTAATTAGCAAAGAACAA
>JASDQU010405613.1:0-10662 GCA_032191745.1 Picea mariana
TTTTGGGTATGTTGTTGTCGCAAAATAAGAATGTAATGTTTCTATTTTGTCTCAAGCGTTGTAGGCCTCAGATAGATCTTTCTAACGAGCTATCATACGCCTAAAATGAAGATCATATGCAAAAGTTACGACCCCGGGAAGTTGATGCACCAACTTACCCAAACGGGGCCCACATGACTTTTGGCGCTTCATCTCTCAAGGTTAGGTTTTTGGATGTCTAGGAATTTTGGCATTCCTGTTTATTGTAAAAGGGCCTTCATAGCCTCGTTGTAATCATCTTCTCACGGATGCGAGTAGCGGCCTCATCTCTTCTCAGAGATAAGCTACCAGCGCCCTAGCTAGTTTATTTCCATTCTGTCTGTAAGCATATTTCAGTCATTTGTTATTAATGAAATGAAGTCTTATTTCTGCTGCATCTTTGTGTTTATGTGTATTTTTGTATTTCATTGTGTTCCTACATAAATCCAAATCATAAATATATAAGGAGACAAAATAATAGTTTTATTTGGAATATATGAAAAAAATAATAGTTTGTTACATTTCACTGGAAATGTAAATGTGTTTGTCATATAGATTGGGATTGGGGCTCCTGTGGACCATAACAGAAATATGTACAAGAAATAGGAGTGTGGAAAGAAGTTGGACATGCTAGAATGTAATACCTGAAAAGTAGAAATGCGAAGATTAGTTTTTGTCTATAGATTTCTACTCAGAAAAGGAATAACTGGATTGATAAAGAAATGACTATCACTTTACACTTATAGGGATGGTACGTATAAGTAATTTTTGTGTTTGGTTGATCATTCCTTTCCCTGCTAGTTTTTGTGGGCAACCCGCTTCAATAACTGGATTGATACATAGGGGATTCATGCATTTGCCTGTTGGATTTCATGGTTGATCCACTTCAAGTTCTCTTCAATATAGCTTCTCAAGGGGGCGACGTTGATGTCATTGTGGATTCGAGTGTTGAAAAATTCATTTTCTAATTCTCTTAGATCAATTGAAAGTTTACAGAGACCTTCATGAATGTATTCATTCTATAGCGAATACCTTACTAGCAAGTTGTGCACCTCTTCTTCATCATATTCAACAATTCTGTAAAACTTTTCTAAAGACAAAGCCTTCAAATTATCAACTTGTTAATCAAAAGATTGCTTGGTTAACATCAACGAGTTGAGGATTAAGTTGGGGTTTTGGAAGCCGTTTTTCTTTCCTGCTAAGTCTATTTTGGTGATTTTTGTGAATAATGTTTCTTTCTTTGATATTGCTTGCTCACACGATTTCACAATTAGGTGTAGGTTCTTCACTTTTTGTTTCCAGCATGCTTCTAATTGAGTGAGCCTTTTTTTGGATGAGAGATCATGTTGTGTTATTCTCATCTCTAGCATGTTGTTGACATGAAAGGCGAAAGGGATGACCGAGTGCACATAGAAAGTTTCTTCATTCTTTAAATCCGTCTGCAGAAGGAGGAGCAAGTTATGTGCCCTGCTCCCGAAGGAATCCATACTCTATGATGTTTCCTAGGCCTTGGCAATCAATTCTATTCTTTTGTTGATATTTTTCTTGACATATCATCTACAGGATGCAAGGAAGCTGGAGGACCCTTTTAGATTTGTTGGAGGGGTGCACGTAGTCATAGGCATGGCTACTTCCAAGGAACTACCAAGAAATGGCATAGGAAACAAAGCTTCCTCTCATTCCTTAATCCAGTTCTTTAGTCTGGCATTTTTGGCTTCAATGACTCCAACGAAATCATGAAGAGCATCTCTGGTTCCCCTATGAAGTTCATAGATTTTGGATGCATGCATATTGGCAAGGTCAAGTTCTGAAAGATGTTTTCTTTTCTTATTTTTTACATCTCTTTTTTCAATGATTAATTTTTTTGATTCAGTTTCAAAAACAACGCTCTAGAATACGAAGGATTCATCTTCGTAAAAAATGTTAGTACCAACCATGTCCATTGAGCAGACATGTTGAATTGCATATGCGGGCCGATCAAGGTTGCAAAATATGCTTTACAGATCAACATCAAGATCCATGTTTTGACGGTAAATTTTGGGCTGCTCCGCCTCCCCTACAATTCTTTTTCCATTCTTCTGCATGGGAATCTCTTGAGGAAGATGTTCAATGTGTCTCTACAAAACTGTTGTGTAGCTACTGACAGTAGTTTATCAAAAGGTTGGCTGGCTCCATATGTTGTTTGAAATGAAGAAATAGAGGGGAAAATATAACCCCCCACAAACATTGCTTCAATGCGTGCGAATGGAAAATCTCCTCATTAATGACAATATCTGTGTGTGTTGTATGGTGACCTGTTAGAAGTAAAACGTAGTTATTGCAAACTTAGAAGTGTGAACGTGAGGGTTACGACCAACAACATTTAAGGATAGTAGGTTTCATGAACGAACCAAGTTGGCGGCGTGCGAATGACATTGCATGGTATTTGAAATTAAGACTGGGAAGCGATTGGAGGTTTCGTGAACGAGGCAAGCTAGCGGCATGTGAATGACATTCCATGGCATTTGAAATCAAAACTGGGAAGGGAGAAGAAAATGCTTCGCAAAAATTGCATTAATGGCAAAACTTCTCGAGCCTTGCACGCATCAATGACAGCTTAGATGGTAGTTGCACGATGACCTATTAGCATTAAAGATTTAGAAAGAAGACATATATTCACACACACACACACACACACACACACACACACACACACACACATATATATATAAATAGTATTTTTTATCATGCACACATGCGAAGGTAACGGCCACGGGGAAGAGCAAGCAAGGAAGGAATGGCCAAGTCTAAAAGTGCATGGTTCGGGATCGCGGTTCTCGGGCGGGTGGGTTCAAAATAAAGCCTCTATTGTTTGGTGTTCTACAAGTAGCACACAAAGTTCTGCGATATACAAATTGAGAAGTAGACTTGTGGGTTGGCCAACATTTGATAGACCATCTACAATTTCTGGATCATGGGTTGTCATACTAGCAGGGTAAAAAACAATGCTCTATTGTTTGGTGCCTTGCAAATATCTTATGATAATAAATTGAGAAGTGGATTTGCAAGGTGACCAGATCAAAATTCTACTCCAGGGTTGGTGGGCTCCCACAAATGAGAAATACATATTTGCGGGCTGTACATTGGGTTGATTTCCTCTATATAGAAATTTGGTTCTCGGGCTAGTAGGTTCAAAATTGCCTAAGTAAAGAAAAGGGCTTCATCCAAATCCCGCTGCACATTTCATAATTCATGTGCAACACCAAGTCTGTGATTACCAGATCAATGTGTGTAGAAACGAGGCAAAAGTAAATATGTGCCTTTATAAAGTATGGACA
Source organism: Picea mariana (assembly GCA_032191745.1). NCBI lineage: Eukaryota > Viridiplantae > Streptophyta > Pinopsida > Pinales > Pinaceae > Picea > Picea mariana. Next base: position 3,336 of record JASDQU010405613.1, read on the forward strand.
TTAGATTTTATAGATCGTGTACCGATATCACATTCCATAATTGCGAGTTCTCGGACGGGAGGGGTCAAAAAATAGGCCTCTATTGTTCCATGTTTTACAAATAGCACATACAGTTTCACGATATACAAATTGACAAGTAGACTTGCCGGGTGGTTGAGAATTTATAGAGCATGTACAATTTGTGCATCGCGTGTTGTCAAGTTTGCAGGGTTAGAAATGGGTGTCTATTGTTCGGTGCCCTACAAATTTCTTATGATGCATATATCCCTTATTCCATACTTAGCCTCTTATTTGGATCACGCACTTGCGAGCTGCACATTGTGCCTCTAATGTTCTGTGTCCTGCAAATAGCAATTATAGTATGGCAATACACATATTGACAAATGGANAAATTCTTTACTATGGAACAGAGGTAGAAAAAGAATGCACCTTTGCATTGATTCGTGTACATCTCCGGGTAGGAGTTCTTTGCGCCTTCTAGTTTCCCTTTCTGTTTCTATCAACAAAAGTACAAAACAAAGGTGATATGAACATAAGCTCAGATGTTAAGAAAAAGGCAACTACTATGTACATATATACAAAAAAAAAATTGAATAATATGAATAGAGTCACAAATATTTTTTTTGAGGATGTACCTTATTTTTTCTTTTTTTTGCACAATGTATATTTTATAATTAGAGTAGAAGATCGTTTGTATGCTCACCAGAATGCTATGTGTAGAAATCAGACATACAGATATGCTTTGAAACATAGAAATATGAGTTTGCAATAAGTTTGATGTATATGTCATAATTCAAGTGCAATACCAATTGTATCGTGATCAGACCAATATGTGTCTAAAACAAACATATTCTATTGAGAAATGGGCACATTGGAATAGACATGATCAATAAGTGCATTTTGCAGATGGGCTGTGTTGTTCAGAAGAAACCACAGACTGTATTTGTACATGTATTTTTGCAATTCTTTTGTTCTCCCAGTATTTTGTATCATGTCAATATTGAAGTCTCCTACAAGTACAATGGATCCGTTCACATGGAAATGGTCCAATGCATTCGAAATAACATTTACTATGTTGGAGAATGCTACATGGGGAGTAGTGTACAGATTTAGTATTGCAACTTTCGTTCCATGGGAAAAAAATTTGGCAAGCACCAGTTCAACATTCTTTTCTTCGATATGTATGTGGTCCAAAATTCGTACATGGTTTTTCACCAGTATCATCACCCCATGTGTAATGTAACTTGATATGCAATTGTGATTTGGGAATTGTTTGTTCTGCATGCATAATGCCATGTGTGTTTCCTGCAAGCACAGAATATCAGATTGCATTAAATCATAGTCATTCAGTATATCATCCATGTGTGCATTTAAGCTGCTTGTGTTAAGCAATATTATTGATACAAATGAATTTGTTTGTATGGATTGGTAATCATAATGCAGTTTTCATTTTGCAATGGTCCTCAGTCATTTCATCTTAGTATAAACTTTTTGTTTCACTCTGAAGTTATCTTTTTTCAGAGGACTTAGTAAATACAAGGAGTCTATGCTTCTGAAATGGGACAATGCTATGTATACAATTCCATGTATCTGAATTCGAGTAGGCTGAAATGAAACATTATCAAGTGTTAGGCCTTGTGATCTATGGACTGTATGTGCACATGTAAGATTAATCAGAAAATGTTTGCGAATCTTCAGTCGACTTGTCTTTGTTGATGTCGATACTGGCTTTGATATTCGCAAAATAGGAGTCCAATCACTTACAGTGTTTGAATTATATAGATAAGACAACTTGATTGCTTGTCGCTTGCCTATATGCGGTTCATGGAACTTAATCCAAAGGACATCTACTTTTTTTGTCTTCATATAGCCTTTCGGTATTCCATCTGCACCATTCACCAAGCCATCCTGCAAATCATAGTTACAGGCATATATTTCAACTAGCATTTCTAATTTCAGTGCAAGGTGCAAAGGTAAAGTGACTGAATGTTCATGGTGTGGGACATTTCCATGGTTGTCTTCTTCCAAGTCAATCGAATTGATGATGATATTATCACCAGGCATGAGCAACAACATGTGGCTATTATGATTTGCAGCATCCTTATTTCTGTAGAACAGGTAAGGGAACATTGGATCTGTTGGTGCAGGCCGTAAGCACCTCAAATTGAAATAGGTCAAGTCATCATATGTTTGGTTGTTTGTGCGCATTCTATTCAGAATTGCAATGAATGTTTCATCTATCTGGTACATTGTAGTATGCAACTCAAAGCATTTAATATTGTCTCTCTAGAAGTCATGGGTCACTGTTTCCATGTTAACGATAGGTTGTTCAAATATCAAAGAATCTTGGATGGGTTGTGCCTAGTAAAGATCACCACAAAAGATCATGTCAATGTTTCCAAAGTATTTGGTATGCACATGTTTTATGCTTCTTAGCCGGCTGTCAATGGAATAAAATAAGTGACTACCAATCAAATATGCTTCATCTATAAAGACAAGTTGGAGTTCCTCGTAAAGCTTAGATAATGTATCCAACATTTTCTTACTAAGTGGAAGAAACTGTGACTTGTTAAAAGGCATTAAAAATGCAGAGTGGACTGTTGTTCCACCATCATTGTATGCAGTTTTTCCTGTGTATGCAACTATTAGGCCCTTTGGTTTCATAGGATCAGAGCAATTATTTGAATCATAGATTTGTATAATCATTTGGAACAATGCTTTAGTTGTGAATGTCTTGCCTTTCCTTCTTTGCCTGTAAGGAACATGTGCACATGAATGTTCATGGTCAACTGTTTTTTAAGGGAAATGTCCTTTATAATTGTTTGTTGTTCGTGATTCAAAAAATGTCTTATTTTGTGGTATTCATTATTTTCAATTAGGAAAGGATGTTTTGTAACTTGAAAACCAAGATTGATACGTTTTTCACTTTCATCCACTAGAGGACGAGGAAAATCCGCTTGTAAGTCATAGGACTCGGAAGGAGTTCTGGTTTCTTTTGGGTTTTTGAATGTCTCATCATGATCTCCAGGGTTTTCTAGGTCATTAAGTGCAACTTCTAGATCGCCCCATGTTGGATTAACATTGTAGGTAAATCTAGCTTCATTGATATGCACTATAGTCTCAAAGGCAATATACATAGCCTCCCATGTAGAGAAGTTATGTATTAATGTCTCTTCCTTTTCATGGAACGGAACGTACAACAACAATTTTTCTCTACAATAGTTTTCATAGTCACAATGTTTATTGTATTTGACAAACCGTATAACAGAGGTTTTTTTTCTTTTTGATATCGGTGTCCCATTTTTTTTGTAAAATGATATGAATTTTGCTAAGCAGATATGCCTAATAGGAGATGGACGTTGGATGTAATAATCAATAATAGAATGACATATGACATCCTCTGAATTGTTAGGTTCTTGTTGCAACAAAACTGGTGGTTTAAGCATAAATGTGCGTTTTCAAGTGGAGATGTGTTTATGAAGACACATTTTCTTGAACTACAAGTGAGGGGCAAAGAAAGGGCAATGTGAGCTGCTTGTTGAGCAGACATTTGTTGAAGATTAAGCAATGTATTGCCAAGGGTGCATATCATTTTTATGGCATCAATATGATTTCTTTTGTGTTCTTTACATATTTTTATGAATCCAGATGTCATATATTTGTCAATCTTCTTCATATACGAGGTGCAGTAGGATGCTGTAGCATATGAATTCAGCACGTACTGTGCATCTGTATTTTCTTTCCACATAACTGGCATGTCCTTGGAGAAAGTATTGTTCCAAATATGCAAGATTTTTCATTTAAGGAAAAGTGTTGGTTGCCTAAGCGTTATTTGTATGGATTGGATGTAATCATCTTCTGATAGATTTACCTGTGTCAAGAAGACATAAAAGCTCATCATTTCATCAAATCCTCCTTGTTCTAGAAATGTGAACAAGGATTTAGATTTCTCAACAAAAACACTGTCCTCTAAACTAATTGGCTCTATGATTCTTGTAACTCTCATTGGCGGAACGGGGAAATTGTATCTGCAATGCGATCTTTTTCGTTTTCTACAACTTCTTGTATGGTAATGTCTATGGACTTTCGCAAAGTCTGGTTCCAAATGATCTGTATTTCATGTTATGTATTTATCCACAAATTGTTCGATCTCTAAATTCTTATCAGCTCCATAGACTGGTGCACCCTCTATCCACAATAGTGTGTGGTCATGCTCATTTCCCCTATTCTGGAATCCAGTCACAAAAAAGTAGTCCGATATTTTTCAGAAAAATGTTTCATCATGGCATATCAATTGTCTCAAATCATTTATTCTATGTCTATAGTATCGAGTACATGTCACCAGGTCTTTTCTTATGAGGTAGTCAATGTCGTTATTTTCCAGTGTATCATTTTTTTTTTTACGTTTCTTGTTACTATGCAGGTCAGGAACGACAGCCACCAATGGATCCCAGCAATGCTCTGCACTTGTAAATGTGATGAAAAATGTTGGCAGCCCCAATTGCTAGATCATTGCAAAATTTTTTGTTTTTGTTTTGTTGCAAATAGTCAGGAGAGGTGCGGATGTTCTTGAAATCTATGTATCCAATATCAGATTTTATAATTTTTTCTAGGTTTACTTTGTACTTCACATCCTTGGCCAAAAACATTCTTCCTTGTAACTAGCCTTTTCTTATTCGAACCCACATGCAAGACAAAACTTGCTCTATTATTATGCGCATTGTTTTGAAAAACAAATTTGTTATGTGATAGGAGAAGTAACCGCTTGACTATAGTAGCTCCCATTGGACTATTTTATGATAACTTAATCGTTTTGTAATATCAGTGCCACGTGGATCTCCATAGAACTTTGTTGGAAATTTCATTTCCTCAGCGAATTTGTCCTTGAATATTCCAAGTGGACACTGCCCCTCGCCATGTGCGATTTCAAAAATTTTGTCTTGCAAGTCACGAATGCACTGTGAATCAGTGAATCCATGGACCAATGTTTTAGTAGGTGTTTCCGTCTCTGATTCATCACTTATATTAGAATCACTAGGATTTTCAAGATTCTCTGTAGAGTTGCCATGTTATTCTGTGAGAACACTGTTCCAGTTGGCATTTATACAAATGTTCTCTGCTTTGTACAAGATCTTGGAACACAATTCCTTTAATTATTTCATAATAGCATGCACACGCACTTTGCTTGTCTGATACACTTTTTTGTATTGCAAGTGTCTTTTCAGAGCCACAACGATTGTAATTGTATTTTTAATGAATTGTGGCAACGCTTTTTGCACAACATCTAGCTGAACAAACACATTAATAATTGATCCTATTAAGCCCATATGGGGTCGCTTATAGCCCCTAGGTATGATTTGAGAAAATGCAATTTGCAGAGAGACAAGCCTCTCCTCAAGTTCTGTAAGTACACTTACATATGCTAGTGGTGTATTACATCTTATTCGGTTAGGGGTTGCAAACTATGGTAGTTTTCCATTTTCAAGCGATCGTTTGCATGGAAGACAAACTTTCTCACTGGAAAATGGTTTATCATGGGCTATCAGCCGGAGGTATTCTTCTTGAAAATAAGGCATGAAAGACTTACTATTTTTTTAAAAATTCAATTGTTCACAAATTGCACATGCAATGGAAGGAGTGTCTTTCATTTGTTTCATGTAGGTGTGTCTTGCATTTTTTTTTCGCAGGGAAGTATGGGTAGAAACTATTTCCTATTTTTCATGTACACCATGAACTGCCACAGTTGCATGACCATTCTGGGATATGCAAGTGCACATGTTTATGTTCTATTCTGCATGAACAAATTTCTTTAAATTGTCATATGTGAGTTTCTCTCTAAAAGGAAGTGTAGAAATGTATTTTTTTCTCTTGCAGATGACCTTTTTCAAGTTGTGATAACTTACTCTACGTTTCTTTCCCAAGGGCGTGATGACTTGGTGACAATTGGGATGAATTTCACTCTCACCCAGTTTCTCAGAAACTATTTTACGTTTTTTGTTCAAGGCCTCTATTTGCTTATTAGAAGTGGGACGAATTTGACGAATAATTTTTTTCAAATTGTGATAACTTACTCTACATTTTCTTTTAAGCCCTCTATGGCATCATCACAACTGAAATGAATTCTACGCATGTTTTTTTGTTCAACCCCTGCCTACCCATATCAGAACCAGGAGGACACTCATTTTGACTAAAAAGCATTCCACGCATATGCAGATTTGATGTCATTTGGGTGGCATGCAAACTCAACCCTGAACTACCGATATATCCAAGCAAAGATTCATAATGGATATGTTATGTATCTATTTTCAATGACAGGATGTGAATTATTCGATCGTAATTTGAATCGGTAACCTGGGAATGGATAGTGCCAGCTGGCAAGGCTAACCAAACCTGGATATTCACTTTAAATACCATAGACATCCATTGCAAACAGAATATACAAACCTCCATATTCCCTTCTTCATATGGAAGTGCCATGTTCACAAGGTATTCCTGTGAACTTCCAATTACCGACATATTTTCCACGAGATATGGGAAAAGGTGTTGATGCAAGCACCTAAAAGCATGTTCGCTACCACCTATAATCCCATTCCAGAAGGACTATACAGTGTAAATACGTAGTGAATAAACATCGAAGTCGGCTACTACCAAACAACAAATTGCATTAAACAAACTATCTGCATAGCTAGACACAACATTTGTTGCCAGCTGTAAACCATAGCAATCTATGCTATCCAAAATCTGTTTCCATTGAGATTGAAGGTCTTTGCAAATAATGGACAAGTAGATACGAGGACCTTCTATATTGAATATGGACATTTTTCTATACAACAGTGGTTCATAATGGCCACTGAGGGCATCGACATCATGGAACAAGATGCAATATGGATTGTTAGATGCAGTTTTGTTGAATAGTAGATATCTTGTTTTTCTTGTCAATGACCATATTCCAACTGATATATTTAGCTAGTTAGACAGCCACCGAATACAAAATGTATCTCCCCAAATTCCCCTCTGATGTGTAGGAAGAACTAGAGATGCAGACAATTGCATCTTTAAAAAATACGTTGTTAAGAACCAAACATCAATATAGCATAGAAAAACCTCAGGAAAAGTACTCAACGCCTTGAAAAAGAGATAATCTCAGATAATAAGCCTCTTCGAGGGGGAAACCTCCTTTTACCCCACTTAAATGTTCAAGTCCAAGACGATTCAAAATGAAAATGTCTCCTTGGTATATATAGAAGACTAGGAGGTTTAATGGCCTAAAGCCGACATAAATAAAATAACATTACTAATCTAAATTACAACTAATGGCCTAAAGCCG
>JASDQU010405614.1:0-16138 GCA_032191745.1 Picea mariana
TAGAAGACCTTGTGCAAGAACCTTTTGTGATGTCAGATCTCGAAGTCCTTCAAAGTTGTCCTACTCAATGAAAGGAGTTGTTAAAGGATATTGGTGAAATTGATCCTACTGATACTAATTTAATAATCTTTGACTTGGAAGATCATATTCCAAGGCTTCCTCCTCAATTAATGTTGATACAAGTTGTTGTGGAAAATAAGAATATATGTCGAACCTTTATTGATGAAGGAGCCTCGACTTACGTTATGTTTGTTACTTGTTGGAAAGTTATTGGCTCTCCTACCCTTACTGAGTCACACAATACTCTTAATGCCTTAAATGATACAAGGTTTAAACCTTATGTTGTTCTTCCTTCATTGTCTATTATGTTAGAAGGAAAGGACGTTAATGTTGAGGTTGAGGTATTTGACACACCTCTCGATTACAAACTTTTGCTTGGTCGTAGCTGGATTGACTCCATGCGCGTAGTTGTTTCTACTCTTTTTCGTGTGTTGGATGAAACCCATCGTGATGTTTCCTTAATCATTGAAACTCAAAAAAATCATGTTAAAGCCCAATATGACAATAATGTCAAACCACGTGTTTTTTCTGAAGGTGATCTAGTTCTTATTTACGAGAAAGATCATGATTTTCTAGGGGCTGATAAATTCGAGCCCATGTGGAGGGGTCCTTATATTGTAAAATGAGTGTTGGAGAAAGGGGCTTATGAGCTGGTAGATTATGATGGAATCCCTTTTAGTGAACCCAGAAATGGGCTTTACTTGAAGAAGTACTATGCTTAAATCATTTTTGCATGAGTGTTGTGTATTTTTAGTGTATCATACTCTCATGTTCTTTTTCATTTTTGGTTTCTCCCTTCAGCTGCTTACCTGTCCTCGGTTTCCAGATGTTTGTCTCTTTGCTACCCTACATTGGCTTCTCTGATGGCACTAGTCGTAGTACTCAAAACTTAGCATTTGTTGCTTGAGCAATATATGCACCTACGGATGAATTAATCAATATACATGGTGTTTTCCTTGGTCGTGCAACTAACAATATCGTAGAATACAGTGCAGTTATTGAGTTGTTAACTAACGTTGTTTCACTTGGAAATTTTCATCTTATTGTATGACTTCATTCAAAGTTAGTAGTACTACAATTGAGTAACGCTTATTCCATCCAGATTCCTAATTTGTTACGGGTATATTTACGAATTTGCCTCTTGGAATGTCCTTTTGATTACATTCAATATAAACACATTCCTAGACGTCTAAATACATTGACATATGCATTGGATAATTATGTGTTAGACAAACATTTGAGACATTTATAAAATCCAATCACATTTTGTACACAAAAAAAAGTAAGCCGATAGGAGCCTTATATTTATAACGATAAAAGTTTACAAAAAGTGTTTTTGTCCAAAGACCAAAATATAAAAAATGTGAAGCTCATAGCTTTATGTACAAGAGAAGAAAGGATGTTGCTCATTATAAAAAGCGACTTCCCATGATACTCTATGGTGCAGTCGACTGATGGATGCGAATACGCCCACTGTGTGGCGTTGGTATTTCCTAGGGATTTCATCCATAGTAGCACCAGGGACGTGCATGGTTAGTCCCTCCAACTTCTGATCTACAGCCTCGAGGTATGCGGCAACCACTCCTACTATAACACCTCTCTCTTCACACCTCTGGAAGGGAGATGATCCTAACGGCCGATAAGGCCCCACATATGCATTGATGAGAGAACTTGTTTAGTCATCGGATAAATAACACAAAAAACATTTTATATTATTAAAATAACAAAAAAATTATATAAAAAAAAATTCCTTCTTACCTATGTCTCCCCATTGGGAACCATCGGGAAGAGCCATATCTAGATCTCCATGAAGTCCAATCCAACATACGCATAATCTTCAACCATGAGCAGCTAATTCCTCAGCCATTAGAAGAAGGCATCATCATATTTGACGATGGAAATACCTCCATGTTGGGCCATGAGATATACGCACCTATTCATCCTAGTATCTTGTGGAGCAGGTATACCCCAGTCCACCTACAGGCATACGATAGGGACCCTCTCCAGGAAGAAGGATACCAAAATAGACCCATATCCAAATTGTTTCAACCCACCATTTCAGCACTTGGTAAGTTTTTTCTTCATTCTTTTTAGAACTCCTTCGCACTAGTTGAAGACTCTTGGATCCATACATTCTATGGAATACTGAAAATGACTTTGCAGATCCATATGAGGATATGCACTCCCTTCCATGCAAGTGATAGTATACAGGATATTCTGCAAAGGAAAATCTCAAACATCCCTGATAGCTACTTTATCGCTATGTTTCTCAGTACTCGGAACACAATGATGGTGGACGTAGTAGTCCACGGGCTCACTGCCACCCCTGCTACCTGTAAGTGTCACCCATGAACCATGGCACGATAGTCCTATTAGGAAATAGATATCCTCATCACTCGATATCTATGGTGAGTGCATGGACACCCACATGAAATTCCTGCTCGTTCACATCCCACATGTGAACCAAGTACTCCAGTAGTCTCAACTAGGATCTCATGCCCTGAATGTTGAATAATTTTAGTAGCCCACATTGCCTAAGGGCCATAATTGTTCCTGGGTCATTCCCAATGAAGTAATATTCTTCTTCATGCTCTCTTTCATGCCACTCCAACATGTTAACCGACGAAATCCTTCTAAGGAACCATAAGATGAGATTAGACATGTAATTTTCTTTCCTAGGGGTTTTTTCTATTTAGATTCATCTTTTTAAGATTTTGGTTGCAGACGTCGCAGGTCTGTGCATTGATGTAGTGTGATGTCATTTCACCCTTCCTATAGGGTCACCTGCGACGATCCTAGATCGGCGCAATTCATGATATAGGGAACCTGCGATGACCTCAACGCGCGGGTAACCCCCAAAATTGACCCAAAAACACATCTTTAACCAATGAAAATTAATTTTAAAACCATAAAAAGATGAAGAAGAAGGAGATTACCTCTTTTGCAGAGACAATTCGTGAAATTATCCACCATGCGCTCTGCAATCAATGGTTGAAAATCGGGATGAAAAGGGATTTGGAGCAATATTTGGGTAAAGTTACAAATGAAATGGTAAAATGTGGTTTTTTACCTATTTTATTGACTTTTATCACTTTTCATTTGCATATTATATTATTTTTATGCTTTATCCAATCCATAAAGTCTTAACAACTTTACAAGCGATTGATTTTTGTAGATTTAAAACTTTAGAGATGAGACATTGGAACAAGCTCTACCCCTTTTTTGGTTTATTTTTATATTTGTCGCATGTACAAATCCTTTTAAGGTTTTTTAGGAAAAACCCTGAGCTGAGTCTTAATTCTTTCTCACGCTCGTGAAACCATGAGAATGTAATCGAGTAGTCTTTTGTGTCTTTTTCGAACACATAATGGTGACACAAAAAATGAAACCTATGGAGTATCCTTTAAGCTCTTTTCAATCTCCCTAAACATGAAAAGATGTCTGAGCAACCTTGTTCTTTTCATGCTTATAAAAGTATTTGAAGAAAACATATGATGAGTGGTAGGTTATCACTTTTTCGGTCTCGTCAGATTAATTTACGAAAAAGGACCTTATGGAGTTATCTTTAAGTGTTTTTTAGACTCTCTAAAATTGAAAAACCCCTGAGTTTTCTTTACTTGGACTCATTAAACAAACATTGAAAGACCCATATGGGATTGAACCACTCCTTCTTAGGGTTCGTTAAACATACTCTGAGGAACTCGTGCAAAGGATGAGCTTAAATTTAAAATCATATGTTATCCTCCTCAAGCTTGCGTAAAAATAAAGAGGTAGTCACCATAAATGGTGGGGAAAATTGGGAAATAAATGCATCTTTGTATTTGTGTTAGTGGCAGTAATAGTCACTCTTGAACATGACACCCCCCTTCATCATTGTATCTGGGTTGGGAAATCCATTTGTATCTCATTTGACCATTCACAAGTTCATATGTCGGGTCCTCCTTGAGTCGATGTTGCCAAGACAATTGTCGTGTCATTCATATGTTCAAGAGAAGTCCAACCTAAACAAACCTTCTATCGAGTTGTCCATCTGCAGTTATAAATTTTCTACCATGTCGGCCTTCCCTGTATCAGTTCCAAATCACTTCGTACTTTGATCTACTTCAAATCTGTTACATATTTCATGTCATTGATGGGGGATACATCAATTCCCTCCTCTGACAAGTCTTTTCCTATCGAATTCAACACATTATCCGGGAACAAGGCTTAGAAATCATTTAGTTCCTTAGAGCTTGCACGCCTCAATGGAAGGTTTCTTCGCTTTCAACAGTGGGTTCACATCATTGACCTCTGATTGGAAGATTCTATCGAGTGTTTGACTTCAACCCAATTATTCACATTCGTTGGATTGTACTGGGGTACCTTGAGATTCATTGACATAAATGGTGATTTCCCGTGCACTTGTTAATAGTTTTCATTAATGAATGGTAATCAAGTGGTTTCTACCATGTTCAACTTCAACACCTGTAATCACATGGCTAGATTTGTACTTAGAGACGATGGTAATGAAGACCCCAGATCTTATCATTTGGATCCAGGTTGCAACAGAGTATTCATGAATTTGTGCTGACATGTAGATCTATTGTGTATGTCTTGTGGATATGTCCGAATTTGAATTCTTATAGAGAATAGATCCACAATGTATTCCTGGTGACTATGTTGAATCATGGTGACATGGATCCACAGTGTATGTTTAGTGGCCATGACTCACTTAACACTTATGATTAGCGTCACTTGTAGTCTAAGCATGGGAATGCCTACCTCATAATTAGTATGATATTATGCAGATGCTTTTTTTATTGCAGGTTCCTGATCTATGTGCTCCTTGTTTTCGACACACACATTCTACAAAGTATTTCAGATGTCACGAGTTCCAGCTTCATAATTTGGGGGGAATTATGTTACACATTATTTTTTTCACCCCAGTGATCACCTAACAACATGTGATAATGTTCCCTAAAAATATTAAAATAAGACTTTCTCCATGGGAAAAGTGATTTTCTTTCCTCTCAAAAAACCATGTCAAGGAAGGTTGTCACACCCTGCTATATGCATGGGTTGCAACAATGCTTGATTGTCRCACTCTAACCTGAACCTGAACTACAATGTCATGGCATGTTGCTTGTGCATAGGGTGCGACAAGGCTTAAATCATGAGAAAAGTCAAATTTCACAAATGTTTTAGAGGGGAATCTTCTAGAATATGAGGTGGCCTCCGATCGRTTTGGATATTGCTCGCTTCTATGATTTGGTGGGATCATCCTAATATCCTCATATATCTCTCTTTCACACTATATAAAGAGGTATCTCTCATGGAAAAGGMTAAGGTTGAATAGGATAATATTTTTATGGAGATTTCTACTTCAGATTATGCTTGAGAGATTTTCTTTAGTTCTTCAAGACAAATTGTGGATCTYCTTCATTCAAGGCATTGGAGCAATGGTGTGCATGTTGAAGCAAAGAGCCATCGAAAGGGGACCTTGCAACATCAAGGCATAGGTTGTATTCTCTACTTTCTATTCACTTAATACAACAATACATTTGTTCCCTATATAAGAATCTTGTCTTCTATTGTATAATTCCTTGATCATATACATAGACTTCATTAGACTACATGTATCCTTATTTTCCCTCTTTGTTGATTTGTGATTCCTAGACAATCTTACTTACCACTCTTCCAACTCAAGGAAGGAGATACAAGGATGACACTAGTGAGGATCAAGCATCCTTTAAAAGGTATGTCACTTGTACCTCATTAAACTAGTTTATATGATGATGAAGTTTAAGACAAAGTGTGTATTATGTTATGTTTTGTTCTAGTTTCCTATGGAATTTAGGGATATATGTTTGTGTATGTACTTACTGATTAATATGATAACAAACCTCCCATCCTTATACCACACTTCTCATCACTCTCAGTAGTGGGTCAACCCCGCGATGGGACTAAAATCCACCAGGAAATGGATTCCTAGGCTAGGAAAGGTCAATAGGAAAGTCACACAGTTTAAGAGGAAGGATTCTCTCCCTGCAGCCACTTATGCCCACTGCTCACAGATTCTCATTCCCCACATGCCTAGCCCATCCTAGGAGTATACACCATCACTTTCACATAGTCCATCAACTACTCCACCTCCCTTACCTTGGATTTCAACAATAGGTCGAACCAGAATTCTCAGAGCTTTGTAGCAACTACGAGACTCCCTCCGGGAGAACTCACTTCCTCAGCACACTCTCTCACCTAGAGAGAGTTTCTCACATGCCTAAAAACCTGCTTCTTCATTCCACAACAACCCCTCTCACCTGGAGAGAGAGTTTCTCACAGGCCTGACAACCTGCCTCTTCAACTGCGGGCTTGACAACCCACCTCTTCAAACCACAATAGCTAATTCAGGTAAGGAAATAGATGAATTAGTAAATTACAGAGGTGCACAATGGACATAGTTTCAGAAATGTTAGAAATGGTTGGTTGCATACTTTCTTAGTGTGTGAGCGAACTCATGAGGAGAGATGAGGCAAACTCATCTAGCATAGCCAAGGTGGTGAGAGTGTGAGAACCCCAAAAACTGTTTGTGCATGAAACTCCCTTTGTGAGTGAGTGAGTGAGTCATTTTGTTCCCAAAAACAAGAATTCCCCCCTTAAGTATGCATGTGCATGATCCGACACCTATCTCTCATGAAGCGCATTCCTTTCCCTTTAAAAGTCACCTGTCCTCCCCAAGGAACTTAGGATAAAAACATATCCTTTTAAACAACTTTTGGAATAATAGTAAATTATTATTATCTTGGACTTAAGCCCTTAGCATTAGCCCCACTTTCCAACCTCTCAGCCCCCTCTCCCTTACCTATCCTAGTGGAGCTTAGTCCCCCATTCTATTTTATCATGGTCGGTCTTTTTTATATTAATAATATGAATATTTACATGTACAAAACAAGCTCCTGGACTTTAACACCTAGGCTCTCTGGCCTACTAACACAAAATCCTACAAACTTATAATTGCTCAGCTCACCAGCCTATAAAACATGTTTACAATTCATAATACAACCAGGGCTTGTCCTAGGAATATTACAATCCCCTCCCCTTATTTTTGCAATGTCCTTAGTGCAACTTATTTATACAACATCAGCAAGATTTTCAAAATCTTAAAAAATATGCGGGTATTCAGCCCACATAGCATCATCATCCTCTCATGTCACATCCTTGGGACTGTACCAGGTCCACTGGACCTTTACAATCCCTATGGCTCGATTCTGGAGTTGTTTTATCTTTCGGTCCAATATGCGCACCAGATGCACTTGCAAGACGCCTTCTTTCTCCACCTGAATCACATGTCAATCAATAACATGATTAACATCAGGTATATATTTCTTAAGCAATGAAACATGAAACAAATTATGTATAGTGATTGATGCAGGAAATGCAAGCATATATGCAACTGGTCCAATCATTTCTAGGATTTGAAATGGCCCATAATATCTGGCTGCCAACTTGGAATAGTTTCCCAACTTCAAGGAACTTTTGTTGGCTTTCACTTTCAAGAAAACATGATCACCCACTTTAAACTCCCTGTGGGTCCTTTTCTTATCAGCATCATTTTTCTACCTATCTTGGGAAGCCTTCAAATTATGCTTAATATTCAACATTTTCTCCTCCATTTATTTGAGTAGCTCTGGCCCAACCACTGTCCTATCAGTTGGGTTGTCCCAACTTATTGGTGTGTTGCACTTTCTTCCATAAAGTGCTTCAAATGGGCTCATCTTCAATGATGCTTGATACCCATTGTTGTAGGCAAATTCTACAAAGTGTAGGTAGTCTTCCCATTTAGATGGTTTGTCCATCACATACATCCTTAGCATGTCCTCTATCACTTGGTTCACCCTTTTTGTTTTCCCATCAGACTCAAGATGATAGGATGTGCTAAAGTTCAGATTCATTCTGAACCCTTTGAATAACCCCTTCCATAAATTTGAGGTAAATTTCGAGTCTCTGTCAGACACAATTGTCTTGGGAATATCGTGCAATCGTGCTACTTCCCTCATATAGATATCAACAGCATTAGCTTCTTTGTGAGTAGTCTTCAATGGAATAAAATGGGAAGCTTTCGTAAGCTTATCCACCACCACCATGATAGAATCATGTTGCTTATTTTTTTTGGGTAATCCTGTGATGAAATCCATTTTCACCACTTCCCACTTCCACTCAGGAATGGGTAATGGTTGTCGCAACCATGTTGGGTGCCTATGTTCAACTTTGACCTTCTAACACTCCATACATCTAGCGATGTATTCTGCAATTTTCTTCTTCATACCTAGCGAAAAGTAATGGCTCTTGACTGCTGCCACTATTTTATGATATCCAGGGTGCCCAACATAAGGCACATTATGCATTTCTTTCAAGATAATAATTCTCAATTCCTGGAAATTAGGTACATAAATTCTATTTTTGTACAGGAGTGTTCCATCAGCTTCCAATTTATAATCTTCCACATTTCTGTAGCATCTTAACTTGTTGTAGATTTTCCACCAATTTCATGTACTACAAATATGCATTTGTATCTTCCAAAATTATGCCTTTAATATCGGTTTGATACATGCTAATAGTCGTAGCATGTAGTTCTTGCACTCTTCTACTGAGTGCATCAACCACTTTGTTCTCCTTTCCTTTCATATGCTTGATATCAAAGTCATACTCACAAAGGAATTCCAACCATCTACTCTTCCTAGCATTCAATGTTGGTTTATCAAACAAATACTTCAGACCGTTATGGTCTGTCCTTAGTTCAAACCTCGTTCCCATGAGGTAGTGCCTCCATTTCTTCTGGGCATGCACTATGGATGCCAACTACAAATCATGAGTTTCATAGTTCTTTTCATGTTCCTTCCTCTTTCTATATTATAACATAGCACAAATCCATTATGACTGAGGACTCCTCCAAGTCCTTCTTTGCATGCGTATGTACACACTACAAAATATTCATTCGGATCTTCAATCCTCAAGATTGGAGCACTGGTTAAAAGTTACTTCAAATGTTGGAAGCTTCTTTCACATTCTTATTTCCATTGAAATTTCTTCTCCTTCCTTTGCAAGGAAGTGATGGGGTGAGATATCCTTGAGAACCCTGCAATGAACCTTCTGTAATATCCATCTAGACCCATAAAGGATCTGAATTCTGTCACATTCTTCGATGATGACCATTTTCTAATGGCTTCTATCTTCTTAGAATCCATGACTATCCCATCTTTTGAAATAATATGTCCCAAATAATGGATATGCTTTTGATAGAATGAGCACTTGCTCAATTTGGCATACAGTTGGTGGTGTCTTATCACTTGCAACACCATCCTCAAATGATGTTCATGTTCTTCCTCTGACTTTGAATACACCGAGATGTCATCCAAAAATACTATGATAAACTGTAAGGTATCTAGAGAGGTAGTGGGGGGGCGAAGCATTCATTAAAGAAAGAAATTCATCATGGGAAGAGAATTGGCCCCATTGGGTAGATCTAAAATTGCAAGGTGATGCTTCCATTTGGTGGAAATCGCTTGATTATAAGGAGATGATGACACTTTTCAATGGAGAATTTGAAAAAATATTGTTAGACAAGTGGTCTTACGGAAAAAATAAGGATACAGAGAGAAACAAGAGTTTATTTTCATGTGACAAATCTATATTACAGGTTCATGGTTGTGTTCATAAAGAAAATATCTTTGTTTCTATTAACCCTAGTTGCATGCATAATTTTATCAATGTTCAGTTGTTTAATAGATTGCAAGTTCTAGTAAAGAATATTCAAAGCACACAGGTTGAGGGTGAAAATGTTCAATTTTTTAAAGATTTGAAGATTACCATGAATAAATATGTGTTGCATTAACATTTTTATGCTATGGATATGGATGAAGTGGATATTTTTTTGGGATATCCTTGGATAGAATCAGTGGGTACCATTAATATTAATGTGAAAAAGAAGTTTTTGAAGTTGCGGTACAAGAAAAAGAAAATCACATGTAGGATGTGTCTCTTAGTAATAAAGATGAGCCCATGGAAACTAGAAAATAAGTTATTTTCGAGTTGGAAGTTGAATCAGAGGCAAAGTCTATAGAAGGAGATGAAGGAAAGCTACAAGAAGGACATAATCAGGAAGCTAAGGAGTTCATTGACTCAAATGCACAAAGTGTTGCAGATTTGAAGAAAAAAGAACAAATTCCTATAGTTGTTTTATATCTCCATCCACATCATATGGAGACACAATAGTTATCAAGGCAAGGGTGTGTGCATCAACACATTTATGCACCAACAGGGCACCAGACAAGAAACCAATCAAGAGGTGCATGGAGGACTACCTCTCTAGCTACCTTACACAAACTTGTCTAGGTATTCTCTGAATACACCATTCATTAGGCACATGAAAACAACGGGTGCATTTGATAACCCAAATGGAACCACTGTGAATTCAGAATGACCATACCTTTTTCTAAAGGTGGTCTTGTTAACATCTTCATCCTTTATCCTTACTTGGTGGTACCCTAATATGAGATCTATTTTTGAAAATATCTTGGCATCCTTCAACTAATCAAAGAGATCATTGATCCTTGGAAAAGGATACTTGTTCTTAATAGTCACTTTATTTAACTATCTGAAATCGATGCACAATCTCAGTGTCCCATCTTTCTTCTTCACGAATAGGATCGAGGCACTCCAAAGTGACACACTTGGGCGTATATACCCCTTCTTTAGAAGTTCTTCAAGATTCAAATGCAATTCTTTCATCTCTGGTGTACTCATTCTATAAGGAGTTTTTGACACTGGAGTTGCTCCATGCATCTGGTTTATAGAGAAATCAATATCTCTCTTCGGGGGTAGTCTACATACCTCCTGGAATACATATTCAGAATCTTTTAATACTACATGGTCTTCCATATGAGATGCAAATATTTGGCATCCCTTCCTGTAACAGTTCTTCAGCTGCATTGCTGAGATTTCTCTTACAGTAACTACCCTTGGGATTCCATGCACTTTCCTTGGGTTTCCTTCGTCATCCAGGTAAGTGAATGATTTATTACAATAGTCTAATATGGCATGGTGTTGGTCCAACCAATCCATCCCAATCATACAGTCATAGGAACCTAAAAGTAAGATGTTTAATTCGGCCCTTGTGCTCAGTCCATTCATGTCCACTAGACATTACTTACCAAATCAACCACCCTTCTCTTGTATCCTATAGCCAGCTGAACTAACCAAGATTTTCCATGCTTTCTTATTGGAAAATGAAAAATTTCCACCATACTAGGATCTATATAACTATGACTAGCTTCTTAATCAATTAAAATAGTAATGGTTTGGTTGTTGATCATACCTTCCACTTCAATCATATGTGACTGATATTTTTCTTGCTTGTTGTCCAGTGCTGCATAGATCCTTGGTACACTTCTGCCCATGTAATCCACTATTTCTTCCTATTGAACATTTTTCACAACTCTCACTTTTTCATTTCTGTGGGAGAAATCTTTGTACCTATGATTTCCTTTACAACCCCAACATTCCATAGGTGTATGTCTTGGCATTTTCCCACCTACTTCATCCTTCCTGGTCTCTCTAAAAGATGGTTGTCCTTGAGGAATGTTTCTAAAAAAGAATGGCTTAGGTTCCCTTCTTCCTCTGATCCAACTTGAATTTCATCTTGTCTTCCCAAGCCTTCTGGAGAGTGGGGTTTACTCTTTGTTGCTCATATAAGAATTTTTCTCTCCTTATAGTTTCTTTTTGAATTTTTCTCATATAATAATTTCATCTTATCTTCCCAAGCCTTTTGTATAATTTTTCTACCTTCAGTTGATACATTGCAATTCTTCCTTTTGCATGAGAGGAATAATTCTGCATTTGGAAATATTTCCTCATGCCAAGCAACCATGTATCAACATCTTCCTACTTCTTGTGCTCTTCATCAAACATAGGAGGTTTAATCTTGTTCATTTCACCCTTCAGTTCATCCACTCCAGATCTCTTATGATTTCTAGTAGGATATGGGCTTGAACTATCGTGTGCCCTCCTCTTGGAGTTCCCTTGAAAGTGATGATGGTGTCTACCAACACTCCTTGATTTCCTCTTTTCATCAGGAGACTCGTGACTTCTGATTTATTGGATTCACTCTCCTTATCCAAATTATTTTCTATGCTTTTGAGGCTATGTATCAACTTTATGTTGAATTCTCCCTATTGTTCCCTGGCTTTCATGAGCTTTTTGTTATCTTCTCATTGAGTTTGGACATATTTATGCAATCTTTCAATGATATTCATCATGTTTCCCTCCKTATCTATCTCTTCTCCATGCCCATTGGAGTTCGATCCATCAACTCCCAAATGGACATATATTCCTCTAGCTTCATTCTTTGAACTGGAAGTATTTTGTGCCTCCTCCATTTCTCTACACTAAGTGACAMTTTGGTTTGGTTCTAACAATTGTTAACTCTACAAACACAATGTGCAATCAATCAAAAATTTTCAGGCCATCAGTCCTTAACAAATTCCACAGTAGTCATAAACCAATCTGATTCAAGGAAACTTTCAGATTTCATTATGTGATTCTTGAGAAATCAAGAATCCTCGCAGATCTTTTCTTTCTGAGCTCTTCTCTATTCTGCAATAATTTTCAGGTACTAGCCCCTTTCTCTTAGCCGCCAACCCATGCGACCACGAGCTATGGCCAAGCGTTAGGTCAATGGGCACTTATTTGGGACTTCAGGCCTCTAGCTTTAGAAGTTTTCAAAGAACATCACAACAAATCTCTCGGAGTTCTGGATTGATGAACTCACGAAGTAGGGTGGATCAACAGTCCACAACTACCCAACATCCAATGACTGACACACACTATGGAAATTTAGGCATCTAAGCTTCGGGACTTCAGAGATTTAGAGCTTTGGGACTTCGGAGGATTTCACATCCACACACCCCCAACACCCTGAACCATTAATATCCTAACACTTCCATGTCACCTTTGGTGACGTCATTACGTCTCGTCACCTCGGCGTTATGAAACTTTTGAAAGTTCTTCCTTTCGTTCCCTTACGAACCATTCTTCCAGATTGTCAAGTCTCCAGACTTTTCAACTAGAACCACTCATCCACTGGGACCCATAGTTTTCATACTTGAACTAAGATAACAAATATTCACATCACTTAATGCCTTTCAAATTGTGGGGGCATGCATCCGCGGTTTGGAGTAACCCACCTTTCACCCCGCAATTCTTTTGATGCTGACAAGTAACCCCACGGTGAAACCGTTGTTTGTATTGAGAGACTTCCATGGGGAATTAACTCCCATGCAACTTGGGTCCCCGCAATGCCTCATGGTCATCGATCTTGATGTATCGTGATCAATGTCAGTGTGAACCCGCCGACCTTTAACTATGCTATGCAAACTCAAGACCCACATAGTACAACTGTCAATATTCCAGGTGTGGGCATGTGGCAGGTATAAGAGAGGTCCATGTCACCTCTAGGTGACATCATCATGACTCACCACTTTGGCTCTTCGGGGCTTCGAAGCTTTGGGCTTTAGGATTTCTCGCCTCAGCACACACTAATTCTCCCAAACACCAAAATCCAAAACAAGTCAATCTGTTGACACGAGTCCCTTTTGACGAATGGTCTGGATTACTCTGAACTTCAAAGCTTCGAGAGTTCTCTATCCTTCATACCATGCCATAACTTCCACCATTGGCTTGATCCAATGGTTCTGGTCCAACTTCATCCCAATTCAAGGGTCAATATCTTCCCCTCAAATCTACGGTGTAGATCCACTTTGGGGACTTCGGGCTTCGGGAGTTTCAACCTCTCCACACTTGTTTTCTCCCGAAGTGATTTCACCCGAAGTCCATGGATTTCCACCACATATCCTCTCTCTCAGATCGATGATACAGACAGACTTCATTACTCTGCAGATTTCCAAAGTAACTCATGACTAACCGCCTCACAATTTTTCTAGATTTGATGGTCGAGAATTGTCCTCCTTCTCCTGAACAGATTCCAATGACCCACATTACTTTGCAGCCCAATACCACGTCTGTCATGGTTTTATAATACTGCTACACCTCCTGATATTCATCTCTTGAACACCTTTCTCCTTAGAGGGTTGCTTCAACACTTAGTCGACTTTCAAATCTATGCATTCCTGACAAAATATCTTCGCGTCCCTTCATGAAAAAACTCAAGCTATTTCTCCCGAGATTTTTGAGTCAAAGACTCTATAGATGCACTCCTTGCACCAAAGGATGCTCTAAACCTTGAATTTTGTCCCTTTCGACAACAATTCACTCTAAAATATTTGTCTCATTAACCACTAACATGGCCCATCCAGGATCAGTGTCAAAACCATGGCTCTGATACCAATTTGTAACATCCCCAACCACCAACAGGCCAAGAAAAGCCACTGCTCATACACTTCACTTAGCTCTTGCTCTAAACCTTGAATTTTGTCCCTTTCGACAAAAATTCACTCTAAAATCTTTGTCTCGTTAACCACTAACATGGCCCATCCAGGCTCAGTGTCAAAACCATGGCTCTGATACCAATTTGTAACATCCCCAACCACCAACAGGCCAAGAAAATCCATTGCTCATACACTTCACTTAGCTCTGATACCAATTTGTAACGTCCCCAACCACAAATAGGTCAGGAAACGTCACAGACGAACATATATATATATATATATATATATATATAACATTCATTTCTAATGAATTTAAAACAAATAACACATAATTATTGCTACCATACAAACTCAAATGGAATTGACAGTAATTTCTACATGCAATGGAACACATGATAACATTTCAAGAATCACAGACATGCATAACATACATAATTAAGCGTGGAAATGATACTTATATTTTAACTGGAGAAAAAACCACCAACTATGTGCAGACCTTCCACAAACCTCCCAACCTTATACCAAACTACTCATGACTCTCAGCAGTGGGTCACCCCTGAGCTGGGACTAAACTTCACTAGGCAAGGGATTTCTAGGCTAGGCAAGGTCAATAGGAAATTCACATAGTTTAAGAGGAAGGATTCTCTCCCAGGAGCCACTTACACCCACTACTCATAGACTCTCATTTCCCACATGTCTATCCCACCCTAGGAGTATACACCTTCACTGTCATACAGTCCATCGGCTGCTCCACCTCCCTTACCTTGGGCTTTAGCAATAGGTCGAACTAGAATTCTCAGAAATCTGTAGCTGCTACAGGCTCCCTCCAAGAGAACTCACTTCCTCAGCACACTCTCTCACCTGGAGAGAGTTTCTCACAAGCCTGACAACCTGCTTCTTCAATCCACAACAACCTATCTCACCTAGATAGAGAGTTTCTCATAGGCCTGACAACCAAACTCTTCAACCACGGGCTTGAAAACCCACCTCTTCAAACCATAATAGCTAAGTCAGCTAAGGAAAGGGACAACTCAGTAAATTACAGAGGTGCATAATGGCCACGAGTTCAACAATGGCATAAATGGTTGCTATAACCCTAAATTGCACCACACATGCTTACCTGGCATTAGGCCAACTCATATCCCTTCATTGCCAAAACATCTACTGAAAAACATCCATGAAAATCCTCTTGAGTCAAGGTACATGCGCCCTAACCCACTACTGCATGCATGTGAATGCTAGCAGGCCTACTACAGCCCACGTTTACCTAACAAAACAAAAAAATAGGAAAGTTTCCGATGGGACAAAAAGCTATGGGTCAGTTAACTGAAACTCTCTACCATGCATGGCCGAGAGTTCGTCCAAAACCCTATCTCCTTCTAGCCTATAGAAGAAGGGGTAGGGGTACCATTTGAGGAGGAAACATTATAGCAAAGAAACTCTTCCCATTTGTTAAATCCATTGTCCCAACCCTTTAGCCTTTCCTCAAGCCTAAGGAGAATTAACGCAAAGCAGTTGGAGGACAAAAGAAGAGGAGGAGCCCAGGATCAGGATCAAGGAGCGGTGGCCAGTCTCGACTTTGATTGTAAGTTGATTCATTTTGAAAATAATAAAAGAATACTTTTCTCATCCCAATGCATGAGTTATCTATGATTTGT
>JASDQU010405622.1:0-10661 GCA_032191745.1 Picea mariana
TAATTATCACTAAGTGAGGCAAAAAATAAATGGTTTCACCTTTTACCCAAATGAGTGATTTCATACATTGCAAGAAAGTAGCAAGACAAGTTAGGAACACATAGCACATCATTGAAATGGCCATCATCTAAGTGAACAATTACTGAACCTACAATGCCTAAATACCTATTATCACCAATAAATATATGTTTAATGTTACATTGATTGAGAGAAGAAAACATGGTTGTGGCCTCTACATGATGTCAAATTATCAACTGAATGATTGAGAGAAGAAAAAATTGATTGATTGAGAGAAGAAAACAATGTATCAACTAAATGGTCGTGACCTCTACATGATGTCAAATTATATGGTACTTTATGTTGATGTGCTTTGTTTGATCATGGAATATAGTATTAATGGCCAACTCGATTGTAGAAGTGTTGTTAATAAAAAGTGAAGTAGTAGTCACATGTTTCTCCTACAAATCCACTAGAATCTTCCTAAGATAGAAAATCTCCTTTGTTGCCTCTACAACATCCACATAATTTTCTTGTTTATCGGAATATACTAGAATAGATTGTTTTCATGATCTCCAAGAGATAGATATTGATCCAAGACTCATCAGGTATCCTAAATTAAATACAATATTCTCCTTATCCCCATCAAATTTTGAATCTATATATCCAACTAGTTTGAATTCCTCCACTTTAGATTATTTGAGCCCAAAGCCTTGAGTTCCCTTCAAGTAACTTAGAACTCTCTTTTCAACACACCAAATACCTTCACAAGGTTTTTGCATGAAACTAGAAAGGATCCCAACTGCAAATGAATTATTTGATCAAGTGGTGGTAAGGTAGATGAGACTCCCCAAAAGTTGTCTATATTTAGTTGCAATCCAAATTCATTTATTTCTTTTGATGTTAGCTTCATTTTTTTCTTCATTGGAGTAGAGAGAGGATTACAATCAATCATGCCAAATTTATTCACAAAATCTCCAATGTACTTATTTTGGGAAATGAATATATACCTTGGATTCTAAGTCACTTCAATACCCAAGTAGTAGTGAACATGTGCCACGTCTATCATCTCAAAACCCTTGTTCAATTATTTCTTTATGGATGCAATATATGCTTCATTGTTCCATGTTATCAAAAGGTCATCTTATTATAGCATATTTTTCCACTCCACATGCATAGATGCACTCATTGGCCCTAATCCCAAATCCACCTATAGTTGTAGACCAAAATTACTCCTCAAACTCTTTACAAAACACCTTTTGGAAATCCATACACTACTCTTGATTTGATAACTAGTGTATGCAACTTTATATACACTTTTTTCCCTTCAACAACATACATATGGCTCCATAATGCACAAAAAAAATATAAATGTGCACAAAATGGGCCTTTTTGGTCAGAGTTTACTAGATTTCTAGGTTTTTAACCTCTTATTACCCATACATAACTACTCTAACCAACTTTTCAAAGTATAAATAAATGAATTGGGTGGAGGTGAAGGGTAATCACCTTTATGTTATCATAATGTTTCTTAAGTATGCAATTAATCAATCACATGTTTATAATATCATCCATTGTTCCTTGAAACCCTTGTTTCCATCACCCTTTCCCTCATTATCCCATTGAGAGAGTGAAACCCCTTCTCTTTCTATCACACAAGAATGGGACAATCCAAAGAACTAACTTAAAATAAAAAGTAGTTAAAACATACAACTTAATAACTATCGGTGATTAGAAACCACTTACCTGGAAACCAAAGCTCATAGTGGATTTCACTTGAAGATCCTTGTTCCAACCTCTCGTCCTAGTATACCTTTGCTAATTTTCACACAATGAATATTAGATATGAAAATATAGTAGTTACAATAATTAAATTTTAATTACCTAAACTAACTATGATTAGCAAGTTATTTACAAACCAAACATATGCACATAATCATAATGAAAGAATATTTCTCTCAATGGGATAATGAGGGAAAGGTTGTTGGAAACAAGGGTTCCTAGGAACACAAGATGATATTAAAAAAACATGATTGATTGCTTGCATACTTAAGAAATATTTTGATAGCATAAGGGTGCTTCCCCTTCTCTTCTACCCAATGGCTCTATTTATACCATGAAAATTTCATTGGAGTAGTTATGTATGTGGAATAAGAGATTAACAACCTAGAAAACCCATAAATTCTGACCAAATTGGTGGATTTTGTGAACATTTATATACTTTAGTGTATTCTAGAGGTATACACAAGTTTATGAAGGGAAACAAGTGGATACAAAGTTGCATACGCTAGTTTTCATATCAAGAGTAGCATATGGATTTCCAAAATGTGTTTTTTAAAGAGTTTGAAGAGGAATTTGGGTCTACAACTATAGAGTGAATTTGAGATTAGAGACAATGAGTGCATCTATGCATATGGAGTGGAAAAATATGCTATAACAAATGACCCCTAATGTGTGAGGTTAGAATGGAATTGTTGACACAGGATAAAATCATGATGTCGACATGAGGGAGAGTTTCCCAATGGCAAGTTCCAATTAGACCCACTCTCTTTTGAATACAAACCTCCATGGGTATATGGACCCATATTCCACTAATTAAATGAATTTCTCTCCGGAGAGAGACTTTTCAATCTGAGCTAGGCTAAATCCTAAGTGAAGAACCATTATAATATGTTAATGCAATCATATATTAATGAGTAGCTACAATCTTATTCTAATAGTAGCATATTCAATTACAGGTGTATAATTTTATATGTAAAACATAAATAGTTCTTGTTTTACGAAATCAAATCATATTACATAATTGTTTGCATATACATGACCATAAAAATGTTATTGTAATTGAATTCACAAGCCATTTATAATTATTCCCTAAAAATGACAATAGACAAGAATGAAAAATTGAAAACACTTGCACAAAACAATCACGAACAATGCACCATTGAATAAATGAATCATGAAATTTCTTGTTATTATTCTCCCTCAAAGAAATAGTTTATTTTCACGAATTCAACAACAAGAAAAGAGATTTCTTCTTCATATTTGATTATGATAAAGAGTTATACAACACCCAATTTCGGTTCTCTACCCCCCCTTTCCTTTTTCAAGTTAAATTGAACTTCTTTTATACCTGAAGGTGGATTGTTGACCTTTCTAACTATATAATTTTTTTAGTTACTAATGCTATAGATTTCCCTACTCTCCCCATTCCTATTACATTTTTTATTTTTGAAAACATTGAGAAATCATTACATAATATTCCTTCCTACTATGATCTCCTTGGAAAGACGAGAAACTTGAAATATTTGGCTGTGAAGGGATCCTCCCTTGAACATTTGGTTTAGATGATGAAAAACTACAAAAAAACATGTTCATTGATCACAGAACTGTGATGACTATTCAGGGGAACTCATTGGCCGAGAAGGAGACACAGGTATTCCCTCGAGCCTTATCCCTTTGTGAACATGAATATTTTTTGACCTATGTTTTTCTATCTCATTCTTGTTTCCAATTCAAGAACTGGCTATTCGTTTTGATATGGATGGAGCTTAGGTTGGATGGTGTATTACTACCATCTCTCCAGTTGTGTCTTACATTATCTGAGAACATGTGCTCTGCTTCTTGTGAAAAGAAGTGAAGTTTCTTGTTGCCCCGGTGTTGTTGAATCTGGTTTGTCCCTCTTGGTTGAAATAACTAGGAGAATTAATAAACCTCTCCTTATGCTATGGCCATGAAATATTGCACTATAATTACTATCTTTTCTAAACAATGAAGTCTCCCTATCCTACGCTTTCTTTTATAATATTTTCGCGTGATTTTCCTTGAAGTGTGATGATGAGAAGAGTGTTGTTATCATTGTCTCGTTGGATTATTCCCACTCAAAAGGAAACTTCAATCATTAATTATCCTGATATCTACATAATCTTTGAGTGTTTGTGATATGTGTCTTCTCTTCAATCTGTGATCTCCCGTGTTCCTTTGGTAGATCTACCTTTAATGATTGCAACTTTTGTGTCTTCGTATGTATTTAGGTATAACCATCACTCACCAGGTTTCACAAGTGATGATTTGATTCCACCCTTATCTTTGATCTTTTAATTGATCTCCCAGAACCTGAAAATCCACAGATAATTGTTATCCTGTATATCACAGTAAGTAAATTTATCTACATCCTTCCTATGTCTATCCAGGATTCCCTGTAATGTATGGTACTTTTCTGATGCTGTTGGGATTTTATGTGTGTGATATGATAGGTTGTGTGATACGTGTATCAAGATAATCATGTCACTTATCATCAACAGGTGGTTTTGCAGAATATTTAAGTTGTAATAAGGTTTTTGGGAATAGATACAAGTTCAGGTAACTTTAACTGCAGTTGATGAGCAACAACTCATATGTCTTGCGGAGAATTCGCTTAGTATATTGCAGGTCACTTTGTTTCAAGGTTACATGATTTTATATATTAGCACTCTAACAAGAGGAAACTAACATGAGGAAATAAATTCCCTTCCGTGGTTTACAAGTTGCATGTTTACCGATAAATCCTCGACTAGTTTGGAAATCTCTATTAGGTTTTACTTGTAGTGCAGTTTCAACAAGATCTCACAAATTTTTTTTGGGGGGGGGACAAATAGGGTTTGTAGTGCAGGTTTAGAATAACATTTGGGCATGATTAAATTCTTGTAAGATAAACCCACAAAGGTAAGTACCGAAAATGGTCAGATCCGCTATGGTGGGGTCCATAGAGGAAAATTTCATAGGAGCTAGGTTTATTCTATCTACAAGTCATAAGTTTATGGAGGATCACTACTTGAAGTTCTTTAATGAATTCCACTTTCCCACAATCAAAATTGGTCGTGTTTGTGGTTCATGATTTTTGGTAATACATGAATGAAATTTTCATAAAGTTTAAGAAATGGACACATACCCATAGTTATTAACCAATGAAAATGGCCTTTGTTATCCTTGTTCCTCATGCTAAGAAAGAAGTAGAGGAAATATAGAGAATATTCATGTTTCTGGGGAAGACAAAGGACATGACCCACAAGACCTATCCCTTAACCATAATAAATTGTTGGCCTCACTCATCCTATGATAGATGAAGTTAAATTTGCAGAGGAGGTATTCAAAGGAGTCCTATAAATTGAGTAATTGTTGCAAAGGATTCCAAATGATATGGCTAGAGAGAAACTTGAGTCAGATGAGGAAGAAAAGAAAATAATAACTCAGAAGCAATTTCGATTTCTTCCAGAGAAAGACCAGGAGAAATTGGTAGCTAAGGAATGGGAAGAAAAGAAGAATGCAGAGGAGAGGAATCAAAAGGAAATGAAAGATGAAGAATAACATCAAAAGAAACAAGAAGGTAAAATAAAAAATGAACCCAAGAAGAATCCCAAAATGGATGAGAAGAATAAAATGGAAGACGCATTGCAAAAGATTACCGATGAAAGAAAGAAAAGGAAAGAATATGAAATAAAATATCAACAAGATGCACTTCATTAGAAAAAGGAAGAGGAGGATAAAAAGAGGTTAGCAGCAAAAGAAATAACAAAAAAATAGAAGGATGATGAAGAATGATAGAAGGTTGCCGAAGTTGAAGAAAAGAGAAAAGATGTTGAGGAAGCAAAATGGAAAAGACATAAAGAATTGAATGAAACTCAAAACAACCTAGCTACTCCAAACATGGTAATAATGAACATCCCTCCTTAGGAATTCACCCATCTTATGTCCATTCCTGGTAATTCAAACATCTCCTAAGAAGTGTTAAATGTAGATGATGTTGTAGTAGTAGTAAGGGATTAATACTACAGTAACAAAACTCAATGGATCCATAAGAGAACAATCAAGAGGAAAAGAGAGGATGAAACTGTTATTCATTCCTTAACTAAAATAATCATTGAATGGGAGGGAGGGCTACATCCTAAAGAGAATGATATACAATGTAAAGGGATCTTCTCTCCATGTTGTTAGCAATGTAGTTTTTATAGTTAGAATTAGTCCTAGATGAGTCGTAGTTCATGTGTCAAGTCATGTGAGGTCAAGAACCGAATAACAAATGGGTTGAAATCACCAAATAGTGGGTCTAGCCCTTGGAGTTGGGAAAAGGAATAATGATTAGTCATGTGCAACTTGTAAAGGTCCCTTTCCCGAAATATAGAGTCCTATCAGAAAAGGGGAATTTACGTGCCAAAGATCGAGGCAAGTTGTTGGGATAAAGGTCATGTCGATGGATATAACGAACATCAGCACCTAATTATGAAGTCAGAAAGGTAAAAATCACGATGCTCATATCTTATATACTTTGTCTCTCTTATCATCTGTACTTTTCACACTTCAAAGTGTACCTGTCGCACGAGTTTTCTGCGCAAATATTCAACTTTCTTACAAACTTCTTGTCACCATGGATTTATTTTCCTCTTCCATGATTCCATTCCTTACCCGTTCAAGTATAAATATTGGTCACCCTACATGCCTCTCCTTTACTTTCCATATTTTTGCGTTGTCTGTGTTTTTTTTGCAAGCCCTGGAGCCCTTCGTTGTGGGAAAGTTGATTACCATCGTTTGTATTGTGAGTTTGTTCGTTCAAGTTTCCATGTCTCCTTCATCGTTTTCAATCATTGCTTAAAGCCTATTGGATTTTGTTGCAAACTAGTGTGTTGGACAATATTTCTTCTCGTGGTCAACGTTTCTTCTTTGAAATTTCTTCCTGTCGCGCTAAATTTCTTTCCACGCCTAAATTCTATGTCTTGTGACAAGTCTCCCAGTACTTTTCTACCGCATCAGAATTTTCCGTCGCGATTCCCTACCGCGAAAATCCTGCCATTGTTGTTTTCAACCATGCCGATCTCTACTGCACTGAAATTTTCCATCGCGCCTTACTGTCGCGTCGTTGACTCTTGTGGATAATTTTGATTGTCGTGTAAAATTTCTATCACTACCTTTTAGCCAATCCCTGTAAAGTACATCATTCTTATTTTCCGTGCAGAGAAGGTGTTACTGTTCATTTCCACGCACGTGAAACAAATATATACTAGCATCATGAAAACATCCCAAAGCATAAGAAATAAGGCAAGAAGTGGCAGGTCCATGATGTCTGAACCTCAATACCTGGCATTAATAAATGAAGATTCGGAAATCAGGGCCTCTCTTGAACAGGTCGGATGTATGCGCTTTTGTGAAAAGATCAAAGGGTACAATGAAAAGTTGGTTGAACAACTCACCCTCAATTTTAATGGGTTTCGCGTGACCATTCCTGGAATCACCTTCCAAGTGACGAAGGAAACTCTGTCAGTTGCGACGAATATCCCTCTGTGCAGTGAAAAGTGGTTTAAAGGAATGCATTTAGACATTTTGTGCTATGAAAACTTTATCAAGCCCAACTGCCTAAATGGGAAAATTAGAGCAGGTGTTCCAATCCAGTACCTCTGGGAGCCTTTCCAAAAGATCCTAAAGGTAATCAGAAGGTATTTCACCTGTGAAGGAAGGTTTGACAAAGTGTACCCATACCACATTAGGCTGTTGATGCGCTTCAAAGAGAAAAGACCTTTGAATCTACCTTTCTTCTTACATTGAAGCTTGGAAAGGATGGCAAACAACGTCTAGGCTGAGGTAGACTAACCAGGGAAACAATTATCCCATTTTTCATTGATTAAGTTGTTGGTGGTCCAAGAATTGAGATGACTAGACAAAGACTGGGATTCATTTATTATTTCGGTCGACATCCCCAGAGACCCCAAAGGAGGCATTCCTCAATCAGTGAGGGAAAGAACATTCCGCATCATAGGGGCGAGAAGGGAAGATGTCACGGCAAAAGGAAAGGAAATAGAATATTCATCAACCCACTAGCCAACACCCCAGAAAAGAGGTAGGCCAAGGTTGATTAAGAAACCTGAGGAGATCCAAGCTCCCAGTGAACCGCGCACCTAGTCTGCTGCTGAGACATTAATCATGCGCGTTGTTCGACTAGAAACTATTGAAGGTTCAAGTAGGGGAATAGGTGAAATACTAAGGAGGTCATGTGATGAAAACATGGATGCTGAGGAGTCATCGCAACATCTGAAGAAAGCACAACTCGCTATCATCGAATTGTATCAAGAAAATAGAGAATTAAGAAGGCAACTGACAGAAAGGATTATTGAAACGCCAACATCGCAGATTTGAGCAAAAAATGTAAACTGGCTCAAAATACATCTCAAAGAGGCACAGGACGTAATCATTCATCTATGGCAGGAAAAAAGGGTGTCAGAAGAAAGAATCGCAGATCATTTTAAGGAATGTTGATCGGACATGGATAACTCCTGCACGGTTCTCACCAGTGCTTAAGAAAAATTGAAAGGAAATGTGGTCTTGTGGAGACATGTGAATAATATGAACAATTAGAATTGGTCTCTTAGAAAAATATTCAGAGTTTTAAGGTTGCATGTAAGGCCAGAGGCATGAGTGAGACAACCCCATTTTGGTTTCTTTTATCATGGCATGCAATATTTCTCCCTGCATATCCTGTTTCTTGTTGGTAACAAGAAGTATGACACGACACCTGCGTGGTGAATACTCATCGCGCTGATGTTGTAAAATTACATACCGAGGAGGGAAGGTGTAAGTGAAATGCATGACAATTTTGGAAGAAAGGCATGACCTTCCAACCATTGTTTCCACCTGGATTTGCACGAGCGACCGCAAACAGACGTCTGCTACACCAATTCGCCATGTTTATGCTACAACCAATGATCACACAACAACAACCAAAGCCTGTTATACAAGGTGACAGAGTTTCCAATAGTGCACTCGATTACTCAGGAAAATCGTGAAATAAAACGTCGATTTATCACAACCTTATGAATGAATCTTACTCATGACCGAATGATTGAGACGAGAGTGTTGATTATGTTATGATTGGGTGGCAGTCGGGTTTCTATTTTTGGTAAACTCTATTCAAAAGGTTGTCTAGGAAGAAGTAACCAAATATGAAATTCCAGGAGAAAGTTGTTTGAGGCATAACAACCTAAGAGGGCGTGGTTTTTTTCTATACATTATATCTTTTCGATGTAAGTCAGGTTGGAAAAGTAGTGTAGAAAAAAGAATCTTGAATGCAATATTTGAATCTGAAAAGACATAACAATGCAGAGGTCTTGAAGCTTTGAGGCAAAGATTCTAATGGTGGTGGCTTGATGTATTGTGATACTATCTATGTATGTACTTCATGTTTCCTATAAATGTGTGTTTGTTCTCTTTGTTTAAATTGGAACATCTGATGATTTTAAAATTCATTGCGCGGTGATTTAGACTCATCCATGTAAACTCTGTGTTCTCTTCTAAGTAAGTTAGAATTCACATTTAATGGTGCTCTAGTTTTCTTTAAGTCCTCCTTTATTCTTCCATACACACTGACAATTAAACTGAAATACCATTTCCTACTTAGCCTTTACCCTCTCAAAGTTTCCTTTAACAATCATTGATTTCTCTTGTTTTCAAGAGGTTGACTCCATAGCCCAAATTTTTGTATTTCCTTACCAACGAAGCCAGAAACATTTCCCAAACACATAAATCTAGTCGACAATCGAAAGTCATTATCTATCAGAGACTAGGTCTCAGAGAGAGCCCTCTCTAGATTGAAAATGCTAGTTTCTAGTCTTAAATTTGGTCTGTAGGTTACCTTGGTGCTTTTTTTCTCTTCATCCCAACAATTTACCAAGTGATAACATCTTGGCATCGTTTCCGATGATGCAATTGAAAAAATTTCCCTAGGAAAAATGACTAAAGCTGTAATTTTGATCCCTAAGGGTAATAGTGGGTCAGACACCTGTTGTATTATTGAGAGTGGGGGGGTGTGTGAATCAGTAATAGAGAAATTTTAATCCTTTTTAACTGAATAATCCAAGTGTTATATCAATGTATAATTATTATCCAATAATGAGTAATGAACAAATGAACAATCATACACACACAATAAACCAGTGTTTTACATGGAAACCCAAAGCGGGAGAAAACCATGGAATGCTTTTTATTATATGTCTTGAATAATTAAATTCAATATTGGAAGCACCAACTTCCTTTGTTTTCTAGATGCAATTGGAAGGAGGCTCCAACCTCCTAGTTTCTTAGTCTACAACTTGAGTGAAGCTCCAACTCCCCAATTCTCTATCTACAACAAGAAGGAGGCTACAACCACCTATGTTCTCTGACTACAACTGGAAGGTGGATACAACCACCTGCCCTTGTCCCGTCCAACTACCCTGAAGTAGAAGTAGNTCACCTACTCATCGACTATGAATCATCAATATGTACCAACATCATCAACTATACACCTCATATATGTGCCAACTCATCAACTACTTGTCTCGACCATGTACCCAACATGTACCTTAACCAAAAGCCCTCATAAATTTCATCGTCCAAATATGATTTGTAAATCTATAATAGACCTGGTGTATGTGATCACATACCTTCAAACCTTCCTTAAATTTAACAACAAGAGACTAGCATTTTCATCAAATGTTTCTTTAGTCTCACATGACTAGTTTTGGATTAGTCAACAACCCTAACTTGAAATAATCATAACTTTGTCCCTGTAATGAATAAATATAATAAACTGATACAAAATGTTCTTCAGTGTTCTTTATGCAATTCCCCCAGGTGTCACTACTTGTAACCTCTCAGAAAAGGAG
>JASDQU010405623.1:0-10661 GCA_032191745.1 Picea mariana
CTCGAGTCTTGAAATTTCACTTGTTTATGTCATTTTTCTCTTCCTTTATGCTCTATTTGTTTCTTTGAGGGTTAGGGTTTGCTTGTAGTAAGGTTTTTCTTGTGAATTGGTGCTTGTTTGCATGCATTTAAATCATTCTGAAAAAGGAAAAGAAAAAACATTCCTTGCATTCATTTTTCTTTTTCCCTTTTTGTGCATTTGAAGTACTGCTTGATTAGTTGAATTTCTCTTTGAGATGCTTGGTAAGTAGGGTTTCATTATCATAGTCTCGAAAAATAAAAAGTATTGTTCTGTTTGCATTTGCATTGAGATTTGATTGAATTTGTTCATGCTTTATATTGAAAACAAAGTACGTTAAAGAATTAGAGTAAATAAATGAATTTTTACCAATATTCTTAATTTTTCATTTGCAAGAGTCTATAAACACCATAAGTTGCATTATTGCTCCCTGAGTAATCAACATCCTATAAAACAAACACTTAATTTAAAATCAACTAGAACTTTTCTTGTTAGAAAAACCAATAGTAGTATAAGTAGTAAGGCCTTGGTGTAAGATTGGAGAGTGAACTCTCCAAGGCCACAACATCAAACTCAAACTGAATAGTGAGTGCAAAAATCCATTAGTGGCAAGCATTTCTTTCTAGGTAAGCACCTCTAACATAGGTGTTAAACACAAGGTCACGCAAGGGAAAGTGGAAGTGATATCCCCTCTTTTACTTGTTTTATTGTTTGTTGGATTACTACATGTACATGGGTTTTGTATTGAAGTGTCAAGTCCTCTAGGAGACACCACTTCTCTCTAAAATTTTGGGCTTTATTTCCCTTCCAACATGTGTGGTCTTGACCCACGACTATTATTCCCAGTCACCAATTGTGAAGTGGTAACCTTAGTGGCCATTCCTAGGATATATCATGGGTGATTGTGAGTGGGAAGTGATCGAGGTACCTAAGGCATATGCATAATCATTGTTTCAACTCCACTGGAGGGTTCCCATCTTCATGAGGGTACTTGCACCTTAGGTGATTATTGCGAGAGGTTATTGTAACTATCTCTCATACTTTTTTTGGATGGTCTTGGGACATAATCAACCAATATGAACTTCTGGAAGGCCCTCTTGATCAACTATTCATTGTCTTAGATTTGGGGCCTAACCAACCTAGGTTGATATTTGGGAGAGTAGTTTGTTTGTTGATCTCTCTTAGGACTTTTGTAGTTGAGTTCTCTTTGTTTGTTTGTTAGACAACCCTAGGTTGTATTTTTCATGTCACTTTTGAATCATTGATTCAAAGTGGCAGATCAAACACTCCACCAGTCTAGAAGAACCCAAGGTCTTTCTCCAGAAAGTGTGGAGCCACCTCCTCAAAGATGTAGGTCGATTAACATTGAATCTCCTGCAAGGGACCCAATAGAAGAGACTTGGGAAAACTTGAACAATCCTACAAGGAAAGAGCTTAGTGAGGAATAAATATCAACTAAGGGATTCTTAAGAGACTTGGACAATCTCATAAACATTCCTAGGAGGGTTCCATCTCCTCCTCCCTAGGATGATATTGGTCCCATTAAGGTTGAGGATCTCACCAATACTACTCCATTGAATTTTAATTTGCCTCTCATTGAACCTCACAGTCCTCTCCTTTTGCACACTCTAACATATGAGAACCCAAGTCACATTGTAAGTCCTTTTCACCAATGGTATTTAATGGAAAATGTTGTTAGTACTTAAGGGTCAGGAGGCACTTGTGCCCCCACATAAGTTGTCTTTAGTGGAGGAGTTAATCCTAACATCTCCAATATCTCTATTATAATAACTTTCCCATGTGTTTTCAGAGCATCAAGTAGAGGTCCAAGACATTCTGTAATGGATCCTAATAGCGTCATGGGATCACAACCCATCATGTCATATGGTGGTGGTGCCTTTTATTTTGGGATGTCGCATGTCATGGCTAGTGCATTGCTTATCTTTCCTAGTTTCAACATGTCGGCGAGGAGTTTTTCTACCCCTTTCCCTACCTTTCCATTTGGAGGGTAGCATATCCCCACATATATTCCTTATTTAGGAAGAAAATATTTTATGACTTCTGTCTTATCAACGCGAAGCAATCCCTTCATGGGAATGGGAAATCCAATGAGCAGAGGACTTCCTCAATATGTTCAAATACTAGCTAGCTTCCCCCATAACATTGGTTTCCAAGAAAACACCCCTTTTGGGCCTAGTACGTGTTATATGCCAGGAAATTCTTTTATGAGTACCAATCAGATGTGATTGATATGGATATCGATGGACACCCACCTATTCTAACTGGCTCCAAACAGTCTTCTGGAAATTTACTATTTTTAACAGTTTTTCGGTTCCTAAACTTCTGGGGCCATTTTGAGGGACTAAATGAATTTTTTTCGGGATAGAGCACCTCAATATAGCCGAAGCCTTTTATTGAGACCCAAATATGAATCTCCTAGATGATACCTTTTCAACGAGCTATCATGCACCCCAAACGAATATTGCATGCCAAAGTTACGCCCCCTGGGATTTGATACACCAAACTACCCAAAACGGGGTCCACAAAATTGTTGTCTTTTCATCTTTCGGGGTTAGGGTTTTGGATTTTATTTATGTTAGAAAGGAATTTAGATCCTCATTGTAATAATATTCTTGTGAATGTGAGTAGCCGTCACATCTCTTCTCAGAGATAAGTTGCCACCATTCTAGCGAGTCTTTCACTTTGTATTTCTACAGTGCTGTACATTTCACTCATTAATAGAAATTGTGCATTATTGTATATTTGTTCCTCTTGTTATATATCTATTATATCTTTTTTATATTATTGTATCTCTTGTAATATCTCTATATATTTCTTTGTGATATCTCCTCTCTCATTTCATGCCGAAAATAATCCAAATCAAGATGATGGGGAAAAATCATAGAAGTTGGAACTCAATCACCCAAATGAGACTTCCTTTCTTAGCGACATTGAATATTTCTGATTTGATGAAGCTTATGAATGAACTGATGTTACATGATCTGAACTGTCCCTTTGTTTCTACAAAGGAAAATCTAGAGAATATCCCGCAAATCATTTCATGACGTTCCACCTAAGGTGTTTGTCAAATTATTTGATGGATGATTCCATTAGACTCAAACTATTCTAGTGCACATTGATTGGAGTGGAAACAAAATGGTACATTCACCTCATCCGAGCTTCATTTCACAACTTCAATTCTCTTGCTTCAACATTTCTAAACCATTTTTAGCTACCAATTCACTATGATTTAGGG
Organism: Picea mariana; assembly: GCA_032191745.1. Lineage (NCBI taxonomy): Eukaryota > Viridiplantae > Streptophyta > Pinopsida > Pinales > Pinaceae > Picea > Picea mariana. The sequence goes on from JASDQU010405623.1 coordinate 3,275, forward strand.
ATGAATATTTGTTCTACATTTTGATAGGATAATGCAACTCATATATATGACCACATCCAATAATCATAGATAAGAAAATGAATGATAAAATACCACATCCCTGGAGATTTTTTATTGGAATGGTTTCTAAAGTCACTATTTCCTTATATAGTAAAATATGTCACTCTATTGGGAGTTACGACCAAGGAAGAATCCATTTTTAGAGCCCAACAATTGGAATTGGTTTACTCTATATTTAGAGTTCTTTATGATATATTGCCTAATAATCTGAGGATAGACACTAATCCCTCCAAACCCAAGCTCAGCCCACATGTTGATAGCATGATTAGTTCCATGGAAAGTGCTACGGTTAACCAGGTGATCAGTCAAAAGAGATATATGTCTTTATTCCCACCCGCAGATATGAAAAAATATCCTTCTACCTATACCCCTATTCAATCCTATGATGTCCATACAATCCAAACATATAACCCTAAGGGTAACAAGCATCCCAAAGGAAAGAAAAAGAGTAAAAACAAGAAATGGGTTGGAGGAAACAACGTTAATAATAACAATGCTAGTGAGGGGGAAAAGAAAAGAAGAAGTTCAAGTTTCCCTGTGAGCTTTGTAAGGAAGATCATATCACTCATCAATGCCACAAATTGGAGGAAGAACAACGATTGTTAGCACATAGGGATTCCCACTAGAAACCTACTATATTGACTAATCCATTTCCTCCACAAGGCCAACAAATGGTTGTTGGAGTTCCTAGTAACCCTGCACCTTCGCAAGGGGGTAACCATGGCACCCCTCTGCAAGGGGGAAACCCATCTAATGCTTCCATGTGTGAACGAGACATTAATGTCCCAACTTGGGATCATAATTACGATGTTTCTGAAACTGGTGCTAAAGGAAAAGATGCATCTACGTCTAAACTATCGAACCCTATGCACATTGATAAAATTACATCCAATGTGATGTCGTTCCTTCCCAAATTCATATTAAAATGGTTGATCCATAATCCTAATGTCAAGGTTGTTCAAAACTATAATATAGTTAAATATCTGGCCCAATCTCCTTATTCTATGTCTTCCTTGGAGTTCCTCCAAAACTACCCAATGCTATGTAAGGTATTGTTATCAAAAATCAATGGTTTTGATTCCAATGACTCTTAGTTGATAACATTGGACCCTAACAACCAGAGCCCATGTCTTCCCCATTATATCGCTTTTCATATACAAGTTTCATCATGTGGAATGAATTTTTTTTAGGACTATGGTAGATGAAGGTGATTCTACATGCATTAGTTCTTTGTCGTGTTGGTGAGCCCTTGACTCCCTTGAGATTTTTCCATCACCAACTATGTTAAAAAAAATTATAGGTATTATTTTAGGCCTCATAGAAAATTCCTTCTTTCCCCATTCATCTAGGGGGGAATACAATGGACATAGAGGTAGAGGTTGTTGATGCTCCCTTAGATTACAATCTCCTCTTAGGTTGCAATTGGTTGTATGCTATGATGGTTGTGGTCTCTTTTCTCTTCCACATGATCTGTTTCTCCTGTGAAGGGAATATTTTCACTATTGATAAGTTCTCTTTCTATAAACTTGATCTAGTTGCATCTCTGAGACCCAATGTTCCATTGATTGATAATTCTATGAAGGAATGTGAGAGTGTGGGTGTGGTGATGTACCTTGATTTCATGGGTACTTTCAATCTCCCATTACCCATATCTTACATCAACTTTTTCCCTACATATGTGATCTCATCAATCACTGATGAATATGCAACTATTGAACATTCTTTAATAACATCATATTTTGAAGATTCATGGGTTTAACCAAATATTTCTATCTCAGTATAGGAAAATGGAAATGCAGGATGTCTATCCCTTTGTCTACAGTTGAGATCTCATATCAATCCATTCAATCAACCTTTGTATACACCGATACGGTTTCTCCCTATTGGGAGGAATTTGATAATTTTTCTTCACCTGTATGGAACTCCTAATATATTCTAGCCATGGACTATTTAGATATGAACTTAACTTTGAATAAGGCCATATTAGAAGCCATGAATAACATTGAGAAGCTATGGGAATACATGCACCATAGGTCATTTTTCTTCCCGAGCTAAGCTCGATGGAGAATGGAGATTTGGGTTCTATCATGTCTCAATATTTCTATTGCTATGTGGGTTCCCTCATGATACATGATGTGTGTGTCAAAGGGAATATGGTGAACATTTCAAAAACCATATTGATCAATATATCTAGGAATACTAACATCATTGAAAATGCATTGATTAGGGAAGATTGTTCTCTATATGAGATTCAAATCTACACTAACCTTTTCAAGGAATTTCATGGCATATTTTCTTGGACCTATGAGGAAATTCTAGGTATCGACCCCAAAATTCTCAAACATGAGATTAAAACATATGAAAATGTGAAACCCATTTGAAAAAAGATATGACCTGTTAACCTTAGAAATATTGCAACCATCAAGGAATAAATGGAGAAGATGATCAAAGTTGGCTTCATCTACCTGGTCCCATTTACTAAGTAGTTTTCTAACCTTGTACCTATTGGAAAAGATTAGAGGTTCATTTGTTTGTGTATAGAATTTAGAGATATGAACAAGGCATATCCTAAGGACAATCATCCCACCTGATTTATTGATCAAATTATCCAAGAGTGTGCCAGAAGTGAAAAAAATTGATCTATGGATGGTTTCTCTAGATAGAACCAAATTTATATCCATCTTGTTAGCACGTTCATTTTTTTAGTTAGAGTCAGTATTAGTCAATTCAGAGTTCGTGTGTCAAAGCGTGTGAGGTCATGTACTGAACAAAAAATGGGTCGAAGTCATCAAGTGGTCGTTTGTCCCTTGGAGTCAGGAAGGGATGTCAGAACCAAAGCATGTGTAAGGGGTAAAAGTATTTTCCCAAAGAGTCGAGTCCTGTCAGAAGAGAAGGTTTTACGTGCCAAAGGTCAAGGCAAGTTGTTAAATAGAAGTCGTGTCGATAGACGAAGTGATCATCATCAGCCCATTTTGAAGTCAGAAATAATGAAAAATCATGACGCTCGTATCACGTATGCTCTGCAGCTCTTATCAACTGTAATTTACATGCCCCGAAGTGTACCCGTCACACGGATGTACTGCGAAAATATTCATCTTGATTTGAAACCTCCAGTCACCATGGATTCAGTGTCCTCTGGAACAATTTCATCTCTCGCCCACCCAATTATAAATGTTGATCGCTCTACATGTATTATGTTCACCAGCCGAGTTTATGAACTTCCTATAATTATTCTCGCGAGCCTAGGTCAATCAAGATTACCGCCTTTGCCCATGCCAAATCCACCGCGCACAGAACAAATACGCATTGCACCATGACGACATCCCAGAATATAAGGAAGGGTGCACAAAATGGCAGGAATGTTGGGCCCAAGCCTCAAATCTTGACGTTGGTCAATGAATATCTGGAGGTCAAAGCGTATTTTGAACAGGTCAGATGCATGGCCTTTTGTAGGAAAATCCAAGGATTCAACATGAAACTCTCAGAACAGTTCACACTCAAGTTCAACGGGTCCCACATGGTAATTGCAGGTGTCTCTTTCTGGGTGACAGAGGAAACTTTGTTGGCCGCAAAAAAGATCCCTTCATGCGGTGAAAGGTGGTTTAAAGGCATGCCTTTGGACGCACGATGCTACTAAGATTTCATCAAGAAAGACTGTTTAAGTGGGAAATTTGAAATGAGCGTTCCAAGTAGATATTTGCAGGAGCCCTTTTGGAAACTCCTGGGAGTAATTAGGAAATATTTCACCTATGAGGGAATGTTTGAAAGAATACATTCGCATCACATTAGATTGTTTATGCATTTCACAGGAAGTATACCGTTAAATCTTCCCTTCTTCTTGCACCAAAGCCTTTGAGAAATGGCAGACAACACTTGGGCTGAAGTAGATCAGCCGAAGAAGAAACTATATCATGTCTCACTGATTAAATTGTTGGTAGTTGAGGAGTTGAGGCGATTGGGAAACGACTGTGATTCATTTCTACTTACAACGGTCATCCCCAAGGATCGAAAAGGTGATGTCCCTCTACCCCCGAAAAGGGTAACATCACATTACGTAGAGGCTGAAGCAGGAAGGGCTGCGGAAGAAGTAAATACATTGGAAGCCCTATCCCCCCAAAATCCAACACCCCGGAGAAGGGGTAGGGCAAGGAAGAACAAGGAAGTGGGGGAGACCCAAGTCCCAAGCGATCCATGTGCAAAGCCGGTCACCGAAGAGTTACTCATGCGCGCCATTCGGGTGGAACATGTCGAAGGTCAAAGTTGAGAAATCTAGGGCAGAAGGTGGGGGACGGACACTGAAGGCACAAATTTTCATGAGCCATCGCAGTAGTTGAAGCAAGCACAACTCGCTATTGCTGAGCTATACCAGGAAAACAGGGAGCTGAGACAATAGTTAGCAGTGAAGACCCTTGAAGCATTAGCATCACAAGGCCACAAGGGAAACACGACTTGGCTCAAGAGACAACTCAGGAAAGTGCAAGATACAATCATACAGCTGCGCGAAACATAGAGGATTTCGGAAGAAAGGAATGAAAAACACTTCAAGGAATGTGGACCGACCATGGAGAATGTCCGTGCGAATCTTGCCAGTGCGCAGAAGAAGTTGAAAGGGAAAGCAGTTCTGCAAATCCAAGTGATGAATCTGAAGAGGCGAAACTGGTCTCTCTGGAGAACGCTTCAGGTATCAAAGTTGTATATGAGACTAGAAGCATGATTAACTGACCCCATTTTTTGTCTTCTCATACATGGCACGGATTTTGTTTCCCTACATCCTTTTACCTACCGGGAGGTAGGGACTCTAACAAATACCCGCGCGGAAAACATACGACGCGCAGTGATGAAATCTCATCCATTGCAAAGGATAGTTGTATGTTGGACGTGCAACAGTTAGAATAAAGGCATTGTTCCCTAGCTGGGGTCATCATTTTGGAGGCACCTGCAATGGTCTACAGTCACCCACCACATGCACGCACCAACAAATGATCGTGCGGTAGAAATCAAGGCCATTACAATGGGTGGCAAGAGTCTGACAGAGCAATTGATCATCCAGATACCCTGTCAAAGGAAATCATCGACACATCACTCTCTAACGATGAGATCTTGCTGATGACTGAACCGTCGTGGCAAAGACGAACAACCATGATGTGACCGAATACAATCATTTTCTATTTTTAGTAAAGTTCCATACAAAGAGTCATCTGGCAGAGAGTAGTTAGAGCCTAATTTCTATGGATAGTAGTTAGAGCGCAGGGTAGCCTGAGCAGCACACCCTTGTCTATATATTCTATCTTTTAAATGTAAGCTAGGTTAGTTGGAAAAAAAATGTAGACAATGACTATTGAATGTATTTTTGATTACATTGAGACTTAATGCAAAGGTCTTGAAGCTTTGATGAAAATATTCTAATGGTGACATTTTGATGTATTGTATTCTCGCTTTGTGAATGTGCTTTCCTATGTTCTTTATATTCACATCTGTATTCTCCATCTAAATCAGAACGTGATTTCGAATCTAGAATTCACCGCATGATGCTCTAGTTTCATGTCATTTAGACAAACTGTGTTTCTTCTAAGTGAACTATGAATTCATCCCTAGTGTTGCTCTGAATTGCTTCATGTGTTTTTCTCTCACCACACACAACGATTTTTAAGTGAAAATTTGTTGCTCATTTATCCTTTATCCTCTCAATTTTAGTCACTAAGCCATTTGTTTCTATCGTTTTCTTAAATCAACTCCATAGCCCAAGGTCTTGCTTTATTTCACCAATAGAACCAAAAAATATTGTTTAAAGGTGTTAAATCTAGTCGATAGTTGAAAAGCCATATGTTGTACAGAGACAAAGTCTCTAGAGAGAGATCTAATACTGAACAACATCTTGCAAGATGCAAATACCACTCAGAACATCCCCCAATTCCCAAACCCCCCTAGAGAAATGGTCGCCATATTTTCCCCCCCCATAGAAATGGCCACCAGATTTTGCCCCAAAACTACAACCAAAGGATCATGATATATGATGCTGAAGGAAACGTATCTTCCCAAAATCACCTGGATTGGTTCAATGATTTTTTTGATATAGAAGAGGTGGACCATGCAGATGTGAAGATGAGGTTGTTCACGCAGAGCCTTTCGGGGGAGGTTAGGAAGTGGTTCAATGCCCTCTCAGCAGCAAGCAATCTAGGCTTCGCAGCGTTTGAAACATCTCTCATTGCAATATGGGGAGACAAAAAGAATCCTTTGGAGTTGTTGACACAATAAAAAAATATGAAGAGAGCGTCAGAGGAGACGGTGCAAGAGTTCTCGACCTGTTTCATGAGGGTTTACAAATCAATTCCCGCAGAAGTCTAGCCTCCTCTCGGGGTTGTGCAACTACGATACGATGACTCCTTTGACAGTGATTTCTTCTTGTTGTTGAGGGAGAGAATATATACAAATTTAGATGTCATGATGATTGACGCAATCAAAGTCGAGGTAAACATGATGGCGTCAAGAAATATCAAACATAGATTCAACAGAGATGGGAAGAAACTCCAAGGGGATGCACAACCATCAACTTCTCGAACCTCAGAGGACAAGTTTGACTTGATGATGAAGACAATGGAGAAAATAATGGAAATAATGTTCATGGGAAACAAACCTTCTTCCCGAGAACAACATGACCTCCATCCTAGGAATCAGAACCCTAGAAGAGTTCTGGTCTCGTAGATCAGGCAGAGGGAACAAAGAGACTAGGGAAACCAGCAAATAAGGCCCCCATTCCAAAAAAATACGCGGACAAAGATTTTGATCAGATGTTCCAAGATCAAATGCATTGTTTCAAGAAAATGACATGCATGTGTTCTTGATGAAGGGAGAACATGATCAATACATGAGAAAAAATGATGATATTATGCTAGAGATGGATGACATGCTGTCTTGGGAAATGGAAGAATTCATAAAGGGTTATCACAATGCCATCATGTAGTTCCAAAATAAATACAACCTTAGGAGAAAAAAGGTGTTCACATAACCTCAGCAGAAAAATCCCATAAGGAAACCTTCGGAGGATACCCATTCCACAAGATGACTAAAGAAATACAACCTGACCAAGGATTGTTTAAGGATAAATTCGTGAGTGCGGACACAGACCAATCTCCCTAGATCCACCTGGATCTGGAACAAAACGGGACAGAATACTACTCTTTCCCTAGATCTAGATTATTGAATGAACTAAGAGAAATGGATGGTGGACATACCTTATGAACGCTCTCCTTATATCTCTGTTGTTCCAAGCTTTGCTCCGATGCTCTTGCGTCGTTCCAATCACAACAACACAAACCAATCACAGCAA
>JASDQU010405627.1:0-10743 GCA_032191745.1 Picea mariana
ACTCATATTGTTATCCATCAAACAAACTTGGGTCCATTACCCAAACCTGGGTTCTCCAACTTCACATGGCCATAACTCTCTAACCGTGAGGAGTTATGTGACGTTCCAAATACCACCGGAAATGGTGTGACAAGCACTATGAATCTAGGATAGTTTCACTGAAAACTTCACTTTCCTTCATTTCATTATTCCACCATTAAGCATGTGTTCTCTCACTCCGCAAAGCGTCTTCCCATGAGGGCTTTCACCATAAGGGGACCACTTTGGAGTTAATCCATATTTACTTCTTATCAACCATGAAAATAAAATAATGAGTCATCTTTACATTAAACAAAATTGGGTTCATTACCCAAGCCTCTGTGCTACGGTGCTTTCTTGAAGGGTTGAAATCAATGACAACCAACCTTAATCAACACTCAAATGTTTCTGCTTGTTGTACATTGTGGACAACTCTTACCTTGTCACTTTTGTGAGGAAAATATCTATACTTGTGGTCTCCTTTACAGCCCCAACATTGCATAGATGTATGCCTTGTCCTTTTCCCACCTACTTCAGCCATCTTGGGCTCCCTCAAAATTGGTTGTCCTTGAGGACTATTTCTGAAAAATGGTGGCTTATTCCCCTTCTGCCTCTTATCCTTCTTAAACTTCTTCTTGTCTTCCCAGGATCTTTGGAAAGTAGGATTTCCCCTATGCTGATCATATAAACATTTTTCCTTCCTTACGGTTTCTTCCATAGTTTTAGGAACATCATACTGGATTTTTTCATTGATAAAAGATGGCATCCCACTCAGATATATCTGGATCTTGACTGTCTCATCCTTAATGAAAGGGACATACTTCAACATCTCTAGAAATATCCTTTCATATTCATCTATAGTCATGCTTCCCAATTTAAGTTTAAAGAACTCTTTCATCTTCTTGTCATAGTATCTCTTGGTTAAGTACTTCCTTTCAAAATGTTTCTTGAATTCATTCCATGTAACATCCTTATCTATGATGTGTTGCACTTGCACAAGTTGATCCCACCACAAGGATTCCTTTTCTTTCATCTGATAGATTGCGATTCTTCCTTCTACATGAGAGGAATAGTTATGCAATTGGAAATATTTCCTCGTGCCCAGTATCCATGTCTCGGCCTCTTCATCTTTCTGGTGCTCTCCATCAAAAGTAGGATGTTTGATCTTATTCATTTCACTCTTCATTTCATCCACTTCATATCTCCTATGATTTCTAGTAGGAGATGGACTTGAACTGTTGTGTGGCCTTCTTTTGGAATGCCTTCGAGAGTGCTGGTGATGTTTGTTACCACTTCCTTCTCTCCTTTTCACATCAGGGGACCTATGGCTCCCTGATTTGTTGGATCCACTTTCCTTATCCAATTTCTTTCAATTCTTTCCAGGCTCCACATCAGCTTCATATTGAATTCTCCCTATTTCTCTCTGGCTCTCATAAGCCTTTTTTTATCTTCCTAGTGAATTTTGACATCTTTTTTCAACATTTTAATGATTTTCATCATGCTCACGTATTTATCTATTTCTTCTCCATGCCCATTGGATTTTTTCCCTCAACTCCCAAATGGACATAAATTCCTCTAACTTCATCGTCCGAATTGTAAGTGTCCTGTGCCTCCTCCATTTCTCTGCACTATGTAACAATTCGGTCTGGTTCTGACAATTGCTAAGTCTGCAAAATATGCAGTCAAATGAATTTTTGTCAAGCTATTAGTCTTTAATAATTTTCCAAAATAACATAAACCAATCTGATTCAACAAAAGAATATCAGACTCCATTTTATGTGGGCCTTGGTCGATCAAGAATCCCCACGGCTCTAACTCCAAGCCCTATTCTTATCTACAATCATTTTCGGGTTACTAGCCCCTTTTTCTTCATCCTTTAATTCGCATGTGCCCATGGTTGTGACCAAGTGCTAAGATTTGGGTGCTTATCTAGAGATTGAAGCTCCAGCCTTCAAAGATTCGGAGGTTTCCCTTTTTGGCACAACACAAAACTCACATAACATTGAACTCGCGAACTTGCAAAGGACGGTGGATCTACGGTCCACATTCCTTGTTCAGGTCTACAATGGATAGGAGTTCTAGGACTCCGGGTTTCGGTGGTTTCCAAATCACATCACAACAATTCTCCCAGAGTTTCGCAATGGGGAACTCACAAAGTGGGGTGTATCAACGGTCCTCAGCTCCCCAACATCTAATGACTGATATTTACTACAAAACTCTGGGCTTTAGGAGTTCCAGACGGTCTATACTCTCAGTCCTTCTAGAGTGCCAAGTCTCCAGACTATTGCAATTGTTGAAAATTACAAATTCATATGACACCTAACATGCCTAGGGGTGATCCACGTCACCTAGGTGACATCATCATTCCATGTCACATCCGTTGCTTCGGAACTTCCTGGCTTCGGGACTTCGGAGCTTCAAGGATTTCTTCCTCCCATTCCATCATGAACCATTTCTTCTAGAGTGTCAAGTATCTGGACCTTGGGATCTGAAGCCATGTGTCCCATGTGACCAATGGTTGGGATTAACTCTAGCCTTCAGGCCTTCGAAATTTCTCTACCCAACGCTAACTTTAACACCTTTTCTTCGGAGTACCAAGTCTCTGGACTTCATGATCTAGTGCCACACGTCTACTGGGGTCAATTTATCGTGGATCCGGTCTAGTTAAATTCTTCGCCAAGGTTTTAACTACTTTATGTATTCATCAGAGGCCCCACTACCCATGCTCGAGAGGAGTTCCATGTGGCGAAATACTAGATGCAGACATGTGGCCCAATCAGACGGGTGACACGTGTCACGTTCTATCTGGTATTTTCGTCTTCCAAAGGTTCTTAACTCACCAAAACATGGCACACATCCCATGCATCCCTGTCATCCCTGGTGACGTCAGCAAGTCACATCACTTTGGGACTTCAAGATTTGGAAGATTTTACACTTGCACACTCCAATTCTCCTGAACGCCGAACTCTCGAACTTTCATACCTTCCTGGATCCACATAGTACAATTGTCAACAACTAAGGTGGTGGCACATGGCATGTCTAGGAGAGTCCCACATCACTACTGGCGACCTCATCATGCCACACCACTTCTGTTCTTTGGCTTCAGGACTTCGAGCTTCAAACCCTTTTGCTCTATAACACATAAACTTCACCGAAGTCGTGAAGTCTTGAAGGACTTGTAGGTTAACTCTCATGCACCTTTCTCCAGACATAATGGTTGTGAAGGATCCTCCTTCTCCCGAACAGATCCTATAGTCCAAATTATAAAACTTGTGGCCCAATACCATGATTGCGATGGTATCCTTCCTCTATAGGTCTTTTTGAACCACTATCCTTTCTAAACTTCTGAACACAGTCCAAGTGTTCACATGGTGCCTTCCTAACACTTAGAAATGCTCTGAAATTTGAATTTGTCCCTCTCGACAACAATTCACTCTAAAACCTTTGCTTCAACTTTCACTAACATTGCCCATCCATTCTCAATATTGAAACCTTGGCTCTAATACCAATTTGTAACATCCCCAACCACCCAAGCTGAGCCATGCTACTCCACATAACACTCTGATGCCAATTTGTAACATCCACGACCACCCAAGTTGGGCCATGCTACTCTAGATAACGCTCTAATACCAATTTGTAACATCCTTGACCACCCAAGTTGGGCCATGCTACTCCAAATAACACACTGATACCAAATTGTAATGTTCCCAACCACCAACAGGTTGGGCATCGTCACCGAGTAAACATCTTTTGCATAAATATTCACACATAAACTTAACAACAATAAATAGAGATAACATGAAAACATACATGCAGCGAAACACAAGATAACATTACAAGAATCACAGACATGCACTAAAATACATCATTTAACCATTAAGTACAGAAAATATACGTATCTCTTAATTGAAGTACACCAACTGTGTCCATACCTTCCACCAACCTCCCAAACTTAGACCACGTTGCTCATCACTCTCAGTAGTGGGTCACCCCCGAGATGGGAGTAAACTCCACTGGGCAAGGGATTCCTAGGCTAGGCAGGGACAACAGGAAGTTGCACAGTACAATAGGAAGGATTTCCTCCAAGGAGCCACTTACGCCCACACCTCATAGACTCTCATTCCCCACATGCTTGTCCCACCCCAGAAGTGTACACCTTCACTGTCACACATAGGGATGATTTTAGGGGCTAAATTTTGCTCATGGGCTAATTTTCCATGGTTTTTCCAAAAAAGAGATTCGCTATTTTAAAAATGATTCGCAAAAATTCTATAGGATAAAATTATTTTACCTTAAAAATCGCCAAAATTTTATAAAAACTATATAAAATCCTTGGAAATTTGAATATTTTTACAAAAATATCGCCAAACATTTATAGTTGTCATATGAAGGATTGGTAAGATTCGCCAAGATTTCTACATTTTAAAATAAATTTCCATCCTTAAAATGATCCCTGGTCACACAGTCCATTGGCTGCTACACCTCCCTTTCCAGGGCTTTAGCAACAAGCTGGATTAGGAATTCTCAAAGCTTTGTAGCTGCCACTAGGTTCCCTCCAGGAGAACTCACTTCCTCGGCACACTCTCTCACCTGGAGAGAGTTGTTCACAGGCCTGAAAACCTACTTTTTCAATCCATAGGCCTGGTGATGGAAGCAATAGAAACTAGACGTGGGGAAACAATACTAACAAGACAATATGCAGGTAACCCCAGGGTACAGGTTCAGTAACATATTCATTCAGGCTTGTTGTAGAGTTTCAGGTGGTTGAGGTATTTGACAATGGCGGACTGGCTTACTACGTGACTACTCAGTGCATGGGTGTGTGGGTGAATATAGACTAACGGATAGCCAGCTTGGTCAGAATGGAGAGAATCCTCCGAATGGTGCATGGGTGAAAACAGTCCCCAAGCAGAATCCCGAGAGAGACAGAATGGTGAGTGTGAACCCCCACAATAGTGACAATTTCCACATAAATCTGCATGCATTTTGGGTGAGACTTGGCTCTCCAGGAGCACGTTCTCCCCCCACTTGGAACTCGTTCTTCTCCCTAAAGTAACTTAGGATAAACTAATATCCTCTTTTACAACTTTTAGAATAATAATAATAATATATTATTCGATTAGCTCTTAAGCTTATCCCTTCTTTCCTAGACTCATAGCCTCCTCCCTTTCCCAACCCAATGGAGCTTAGTCCCCCAAAACTCATTCTTCGTGGTTGGTCTACACGCAACGATGTTGCTATATTAAAATATGAATATTTGCATGTACAAAACAGGCTCTTGGCCTTTAACATCTAGGCTCTTCGGCCTAATATGCACATTAGATTCCTTTCTTATAATACTTGGCTCACCAACCTAAAAAACATGTTACATTCATAATTACAATCGGGGCTCGACCTTGGGATATTACAATTAGGATTCTACTGTTATTGTATTTCCAGTCACCATTCATAATAAAGGATGTCAATATTTTCACCTCCATTATTTGTGTACTTGGATTAGTTATGTGTTTGACAGAATTTCATTTAATGTAATGCATGCAAACTATTTGTGGAATGTCATATGTTGGATTTTGCATGAAGTATATCTGAATACAAACTATTTAACAAAAGTACAACACCAGCCACATCATAATTTGCACAACAAGACACTTAAATTCTCGCCTAGCATATCCATGTATATTACACTTCCCTTATTTTTTCTGTCCCCCTTCTTGGTCTTTGCTCCTTTGTGTCTTTGTCCTCCTTCCTAGTCTTTTCTACTTCTTGTGTTCCATCTCCCTCTTTTGTTTATTTCCCCTTTGGATCTGGCTTTTAGTTTGTCCGAATGCCTTAGGTCCTCTGTCTTAGAAAATCCATCCTTAATAACTCATTATTAATTAGTTAGTTCTATTCTATGATGTCTTATAAGGTCTAACCTATCTTTACATTATTTTATTATTACAAATTATAATTTATAAGGTCTAACCTATCTTCACTTTATTTTATTATTACATATTATAGGTCATACCACTTGAATCCTAGATGAAAAGCGAAGGTATCATAACCAAAATCAGGAATAGACCAAGGGATAAAAAAATGAGAAAAAGGTAGCCAGCCTTCTGTTACCCATGATTTTGGTCAATCTTGATGGTGTATTGATGATGGTGTACTCAGGCTCCTCATAAGAACTTTCTCCTGAGAAAAGTGACATTCATCTCTTCCCAGAAAACTCACTTTTGAAGAGAGTTCGCAGGTTGCTAGTATCCCAGGGTGCGAGAATGACCCATTCTCGTAGGCTTCCTTAAGCTAGGGTGCGAACTTCTCGCACTGTGATACATAGCTAGGGTGCGAACCTTCTCTAAAGCTTGGAAAAAGATGAATTCTCGATGGTTCTAGAAGGGAATCTTTTAGAAGAATGGGTTGGCATTCGAATGGTTATCTTTGTACTGGATTCCCTGATATTGTGGGATCATTCTTATCTAAGTAACCATCTCATTCTCTCTTATATATTGATGGAATTCTCATGGAAAAGGTTAAGCAAGATTCATTGGAGAATTGGTGAAAGAATTGTGTGAAGGACTTAGCTTGAACAATAGCTTGGAGACTCTAGCAAGTCTATCAAGAGGTTTTGATCTTCTTCATGCAAGGATCGAGCAAGTGTGTGTGTTGGAGCCAAGAGCCACCAAAAGGGAGCTTGCGACATCAAGGCAATCAGGTTGTAATCTTCTACTTTCAATTAATATGATACAGTGGCATGTCCCTTTCCCATAAAGTCATTCTCACTTTATTGTGTAATTCCTTGATCATACACATAAGTTGACAGTTAAATATATTTTGCCATCTTCAGTTTGGTTGGTTTGTGTTGTCTTGGTCTTGACATCACGAGAGCACCGGAGCGAAGCATGAGCAACATAGACCCTAGGAAGTGATTCAAAGGTTTATTACTTGTTCCTTCCTACTAGCTAGTTCAATAGTCAAAACTTAGGGAAAGAGTCATGTCCTGTCCTATTTTGTTCTAGATCCAGGTGGATCTAGGGAGATATGTTAGTGTCCGCACCTACCGATTAGTCCGATAACACCTTCCGGGATCAAAAGTGAGAAATCATTACTCAAGAAAGTGTTATGCTTTTTTCTAAGTTACACTCATGCATGCATGTCTTCTCACAAGGAAAAATGAATGCATTTCTTCTCATAAGAAGGAGACATAAAAGCTAGCTGTGTTTTTTTTTACTCCTTTTTATTATTATATATGTATATATGGGGGAGGAATGTAAGGTGTTGCGTACTATTATTATATTATTATTGCATATCATACTTTATTATATATTAACTTAACAATACCTAAATTCCTTTACTAGTTAATATTAATCTGTTTTTAAGGTCATGACCAAGCCAGACACCAAATTGGTGTATGTGACACCCTCTGCCCAGTGATTTGATTGGTAAAGTACTTATTATTATTGACTAGTATTACTCATTATTATAATTATTATATTACCCTATCAATATTATTATCACTTATTACATTTTAGGGTTAACTACTATAGAATATCTATTATTAGGTTCTTAACCTATTAATACCTATTATCAACACTTATTAATACATATTATTACCTATTAATAATACCTATTATTACCTATTATTATTAATACCTATTATTACGTATTGATAATACCTATTATTGATACCTTTTATTACCTGTTATTACCTATTATGGATACATATTAAAATTCATCTATACTTATTAAAAACAAATCATCTAAACTTTAATAACTTTGTAGGGTTTAGGGTTTTGAGCCGACATTTGTAGTTATCATCTAGGGTTCATGGTCTTTGTTTTTTCATATTTAGATGCATGGTCTCCCTCTTCACCTCCTTGACTATTTTTCCTGACGATGGATTCAACTAGAGATCTGAAACACTAAAAAAAAACAATCAAAATGACGACTGTGTACTTTCTGAATGACACTTCTACTAACCACTCTCACCGCAAAAACCTAAAATCTTGATGCCTTCTCAACACCCTTCTAAACTATTGTGCTTCCCTATAATCCATGTGAGCTACMCATAAAAAAAAATCTATAGTTCTARCTATGATCAAGGGMATTCYAGGGGTCTAATAGATGCAAAGAGGAAATGGCCCAAAYAAAYCCTAGCTTCCACCACAYAATGAGAGACCCCRTGTKCCTTAGATTATACCAACATAACAAGGAACCAAAGGACAATAACGATTCAAAGCTAGGATGTAGGTAATTTGAGATAGGTTCCAAATTGAGATAGGGAAAGATCACCCAAAAGAGAAGGTTTAGGACACCAACAAAACCCAAAAAACTAGGAAATTTCCCAAGATGCAAAGATGCTAGAAGGAAGCACACATAAGTTACACCTACCCTCCAAATACTAAAGAACTAAACACAATTTAACCATACAAAAAGATATTAGAGAACAATACATAGGATGTGCCTACCCTCCAAAGACTAAACTCGATTTAGACAAAGAACCCATATCACACCTTGGAACAAACTCAAAAAGACAGAAAGTCCATAATATTAGCCAAAGACTAAGCATAGATTTTACCAAGTTGGGTATTGGCTGACCTATCTTTCTCCTTTCATCACAACTATATTATCTTGAATATCATTTCATTATCCCACCTTACCAATTGAACCCTTCGCTAAAAAATTCAAATCCAAAAACCAAATTAATGTCGAGCATGCAAATGAGGGAAAGACTTGTCCTTTCAAGCCTAAACTCCTTACTCGTAATATAGTTAATTTATAATTATTAGCACTATAATTTTTATTCTTAATATATGATTAATCTTAGATTTCATAAAAGTTTTTGAAACAATTTACACAATGATCACACACATACTAAAGTGTTTCACTATGATACCATTTTTTGAATAGACAAACTCCAGTGTATAAAAGGTATTGGAACTTTTGAACTAGAATTTCCATAGGATTATTACAATTAGTTTATTATTAGTGATTTTCTTTTGCTTATTTTTTTTAATAGACAAACTCCATTGTATAAATGGTATTGGAACCTTTGAACTAGAATTTCCATATGATTATCACAATTGATTTATTATTAGTTAGTAATTTTTTAGTTTTATAATTTATATTTCTAATACAAATTTACTTTTCAAGTTTTTTTTTTTAAATTTAATAGTGATTTATTAAATATTAAAATACTTAAAACTTTAAGGAAATAATATATATTGCTTATATACACCTTACTTTTGCAATTAGGATTCTTATTGATAATTTATATAAAAAAATACATTTTACCGTGTTTATCCATAATGAATTAAGGATTGATTTATTCATATTATTAGGTGGACTTGTTTATTCATATTATAATTTATATACACATTTAGTAGACTTAATGATTAAAAACGTGTATTTCCTCTTAAAAAATCACAAATTCAAATCCAAAAATTATTATTACTGATTATTATTTATTATTTTTAATAAAATCTTATTTCAAAATTTCATATGTTTTATCGATTATTATTATTTTTTATTTTAAATAAAATCTTATTTCAAAATTTCATTAAAAACGATTACTAAAGTGTTGGATGTAATACCACATATCAATTGACCAATTCCACTATAGGAAAGAGCAAACCCCTCCAAGTAGTATTTTTATTTCAAACACCAATCATCATGTTAAATTCCCTCATGTATATCGATAGTGAATGAAGGGCTGATTTATTTATGTTGTTTGGTGGATCATGTTAAATTCCCTCATGTCTGTCGATAGTGAATGAAGCGTATAAAATGTTCACAAGTTCAAATCCACCTTTTGCAATTAGGATTCTTATTGATAATTTATATAAAATGCACATTTTATCATGTTTATCTACAATGAATTAAAGATTGATTTATTCACATTATTAGCTGGACTTGTTTATTCATATTCTAATTTATATATAGTTTGAATGGACCTAATGATTAAGAGCATGTGTTTCCTCTAAAGAATTCACAAGTTCAAATCCAGAGGGAATAGGATATGTATACCTCTGTAGATTTTACTAGTGAAATCACTAATACCAATTATAATTTTTTATTTTTAATAAAAAAGCAATGCCACATTTCAATTGACCAATTCCATTATAGGAAAGAGCAAAGCTCTCCGAATAGTTAAATTCCATGTCTACCGATAGTGAATGAAGGGCTGATTTATTTATGTTATTAGGTGGACTTTTTATTCATACTAAAATGTGAGATTTGGTAGAAAATGAATAAACATTGATTTATTCAAACTATCAGGTGGAATTGTTTATTTGATTAAACTTCTTTATTGACTATTAAAGTCGTATCATCCATTAACGACAACGTTGAAATTTTATTTTATTGTAGAAGTCGATTTGCTCACAACTTTTGTCCAATAAGCGGGTCAAGCAAGTTTTTTCAGTGGGCAAGAAAATTCTTGTTTTTATTTTGAGGAGCGAATAATTCGATATCATGTCGGTGCTTGTCAATTTTATCTTTGGTATAAGATCCTTCCAAGTACACGTTCACATTTACAGTTCCCCTAACTTAAAATCACGGGGACAAGGCTCCTTGAAAGCGTAATTCTCGTGCACGTCATGGAGTTGAAAGTTTCATCCTAACATTCGTTGTTATTTTATGCTGGGAGAGACCATGTGACCAAAATATGATGATTGTTAATCTCATTCTTTATTGATATCTTAAATATATGTTAAAATTGTGTAGTAGTAGTTGTGTTTTGGGTTT
>JASDQU010405632.1:0-10661 GCA_032191745.1 Picea mariana
ATCATCACTAGCAATAAATAATCTGAGATCTTGATTTGAAGATTTTTCTGCATAATGACCTGAATGTGTTCTTGGTTTATTCCTAGCCTCATCACTTTTCTTCTTATGACAATCTTTAACAATATGTCCAGGTCGACCACAATAAAAACAACTCTTTGACTCATTCCTATCATATTGCATACCTTGATTTGGAGGTTGTCTTCTCTGCGATGAACTGCCTCTGTGCCATGAACTGCCTCCTCTGCCTCTTACTCCCGATCTCCCTCTCGCAGATCTATTATTTGACCATAGTTCCAAATCTTTACTCGAAGGCTTTAGATTCTCGCACCTCTCTTCCTCTTGCAGCAAAATACCTGTCAGTTCTTCAAACATAGGAGGTTTCTCCCTTGCTGCGAGACATGTTATGAACATATGATAATCTTCTAGCATACCATTTAAGGTCATAGTGACCAGATCAGTGTTGGAAACAGTTTCCCATATATTTACTAGGTTGTCTTTCACCTCTTTAATACGACCCAAAAATGAACTAATAGATTCATTTCCATCCATCTTAATGCCTAGCAATTTAGTTTTCAGGAACAAAATGTGATTTGTGTTGCTATTTTCATACAATGTTTTAAGCGTTGTCCATGTTGCAGCAGAAGTTGTAGCTTCTCTAATATGTGAAATTATGCTATCTTTAACAGACATGCTCAACAATACCTTTGCCTTGTTTTCACACTTCTCCCAATCTTGGATTTGTGCTGCTATCGCACCTGCAGCCGCACCTGCAGCCGCATCAGGTTTCAGTTCAGTTCCCTTCACAATGTTCCAGACACCATAGCCTTCCATGAGCATCTGCATCTTGAATTTTCAGTTAATGAAATTCGAGCCATCTAACTTGTTGGCTTCATTGAGGTTGGTCTCTACCAGAGGATTCATCATCGTTGCAATTTAGTCTCTGCAAGTAAATCACCAAGGATATGCAACTTTCTGTCGAGTTTTCTCCTATGCTGAGCAGTCTATCGCTTTGTCTTCGGATCCACTAATCCAAATCTACCTCTGTTCTCAACTTAAATCATGCATGCAGCCACTTTTAAATCATGCATAAAAAATTCATACTCATTTATATAAAAAAAAAAAAGGCTCTCATGTTAAAAAGGATTTCCTTTTAAGAAATTTAAATTGCTTTTTATTACACACATCCACTTTATAAGAAAGTATTCACTTCATTACACTTATATCCTTTCATAACTCCACTTTATATATAAAATAATAAAAAATTCTTAAAACTTTAAATACCCACTTTAAAGAACCCACTTTAATAATGAAGTGAATAACTCCCTCTTTTTGAAAAAAACTTTATACCTCTCTCAAATAATCAAACGCTTCATGCTATAACTTCAAAAGCATGCAAACAAAAAAGAACCTCATGTTTTAACCTCACGTAGATCGTGCTTCTCGAATTCTTATATACTCACGCAGAGCATTGTATGAGGTTGGCACTTTCCACATGCACAAGAAACAAAACTAATCCGTCCATACAAATGCAGTAAAACTCATGATTGGCCCACGGTCGGCAAAAACTCCACGTCTTCAAACACCACACGCTTTCCGCACCTCATGCTTTTTCACAAATGCTACAGATGCATTTGCACCAAATCTCAAAAACTCACGCAGCAATATTCACGCTGACCGTAACCTCCTCTTCCATGCAACTTGAACCCACGCGACTCTTCTTATCTAGCCTCTTCAACAGAATTTCAGTAAATGGAGAATGCACCAGACGGATTTGCTCACGCATCTGATCAAATGTTTCTCATGCTATCCACGCTTTCTCCTCGTGGCTCTGATATCAAGATAAAATAGACAAAACAAACACACGGTGAAGCTATGCTCATTTCTCTATTATTCAATGAAGACAGATTACATCCTTATATAGGAAAAGACTCTACCGAGTCGATTACATGCAAACCAAAGATAACTAGACTCTCAACTATGAACTGACTCTTAACCCGCCTACAACTGAATCTCACAACTGGCGCTTACCACTGGCGCTTACTCCATTATTTCCAAGTTTAACACCATGCCAAAGAGGAGAAAAGTCACGACAACCATGGGATTGACCAATGCTGGGCATGTTTTTGAAAGGGGAAACCCACATAGCCCAAGTTTATTCTCAAAATTAGAGGCGCTCATGTTGTGGGTTAATGAAGGTATAGTTCCGGAAAGCCTGTTGTCTACTACATTCAAGTCCTTCAGTCTCTCGAGCCGTGACAATTGCCATGGAATTTCCCCAGTAAGTTTATTTCCATTCAGGAAAAGGACATTGAGATATGTGAAATTATGAAGCTCGGCAGGAATAGGTCTTGTAAATTGGTTCTGGGAGAGATCAAGGGTTACCAGATAAGGAAGCCATTGGCAAAGATCCTTCAGAATGTTCCTCGAAAGACCATTTTGAGAGAGAGTCAAGCTCTCCATGCTCCCACAGTATTTTACTCCATATGGAAACTCACCCTGAAGCCCCATCTCTTGAAGCGAAATTGACAACACTTTGTTATCATCGTTGTGCCAACAAGTAATTCCCAGAAAATTGCAAATAAACCCCTTGGTAGTGTTATCGAAGTTCCAGGTGTATAGGTTCCCTTGAGAGTATTTCAATTGTTTTCTAGTAGTTTGAAGACACCGTATATCATTTTCTTCAACACTGGGCTGGGATGAAACAGGGCATATCAGTTGGAGAATCAATAGCAAGCCCAAACACCTAAATATTGTCATGGCTTAATCAGTGCTCTCCTATTGTTTCGAACAATCCCGTGTTTGCCTAATCTCAACAAAAGGCCACTGAAAATAAAAACGACTCTCGACCCGGCTCAATAAGGATTGTTGTTGTGTTCCCAACTGCAAGCATGAATCACATACTGATATAACAAAAAAAAGTCCTTGAACGTAAATAGAAACCCATGGGATGGACAAACGAAAGGGGTATCAACGTGCGCATCTTATTTTCTGGGAAGATTCTGATGGTAAACTCATGGCGGATGCTACATCTCTCCACTACATCGTATTCAACATGGCATCCTTCACTCCTTTGGAAATCCCAAATTCTAATCTCATTCTTCCATCCAAATTTTCAGAATTTTAAAAATTTCCAATCCATCTTACAATGCTAAAATTTGAGTGGATGGTTTTAACAGAAAGTCACATTGCATCTAATCTCAGACTAGTAAGTAGTAAGTTAAGTAGTAAGTGGTAGATAGGGACATAACCAAGTAGTATTTGCTAGAATTCAACCATCTATTGAAGGATAATATTATTTATTGCATGCCTACCAAAAAAACAACCACCAATGTCTGTCTTGCATGCTCCACCACACAGTGCATGAGAATATTCTACCCTAGTATTAGTTTGACCTGGTGTGTCTTCTTCTTCATGAGATTGCATACCTACACCTTCATATCCTTCTTGCCTCCTTAACATTAACAATGATAACCTTCTCCCCATCAATTTTAGCATTCACCTTATCACACTCTCTTGAATTAATGAAGGAATTGGCAGTATTAAGCACCAAAAGATTTCCTATTTTACAATTGTGCCATACTTCAATACCTCATCTTTGGAATTAGACCTAGATCTAGACATAGATTCAACCAAAATCCCATTTGATTTTACAAAAACTTGTATGTCTCCACTTCTTTTCCAAGACAAGACTTCAGCCCTATACCTTCCTATTCTTCTTGTTCCACAACATTGATGGTTTTCTTCTTGCCCCCTACTTTAACATTCACGCTTATTGACGCTTTTGTTTTCCCATATGAGACTGCACCCTTATACATTCCTATCGGATTTTACAAAAACTCGTATGTCTCCACTTCTTTTCCAAGACAACAATTCAGCTCTATACCTTTCTATCTTTCATGTTCCACAACATTGATGGATTTCTTCTTACCCCCCTACTTTAACATCCATGCCTATTGACGCTCTTGTTTTCCAATATGAGATTGCACCCTTATACCATCATATCCTTCTTGTTCCATGGCATCAATGACTTTCTTCTTGCCCCCCCTCCTCCCCCTGCCCCCCAACTTTAACATTTACCTTATCACACCTTTGTCAATCTTCAATACAACATCTTCATAACTAGCCATAGACAAAGACTCAACCAAAATCCCATCTGATTTGAAGGAAACTCCTATGTTGCCACTTGTTTTCCAAGATGAGACTACACTCCTATACCTTCCTATCATTTTTATTCCATAGCATCGATGGCCTTCTTCCTACCCCCACTACTTTAACATTCATGCCTATTGATTCCCTTGTTGTCCAAGACGATATTGCATTCCTATAACTTCTTATCTTTCTTGTTCCACAACATTGATTTCCTTCTTCTTGCCCCTCCCCCCACTTTAACATTCATTGTATCGCTCTCCTACCTTGAATTAATGAAGGAATTGACATTATTAGACACCAAAAACTCCTTTATTACACTTGTACTAGAATTCAATACCTCATCTTCAGGACTATACCTATACAAAGACTCAACCAAAATCCCATTTGATTTGAAGGAAACTCATATCTTGCCACTAATATTTTCGAAAGATTTGTTTCCTTGGGATTTTACTAGCCCGTTACCAATGCTGACAACTAGTATAGTCCCAAAAAAAAGATCATTCCTATTGCAATGATCATCATCAAGAGAAGATTCAAAACCTAAAGTTGAATCCTCACATTTCTTCCACCCTCATTCACACACAAAGAATGAAATGAATTTCTACTACATAAATGTAACGACCCCTCTGTTACGACATCAATGTAAGTGAGTACAATAGTGATCTTTTTTTTTTTTAAACGTCAACAGTTAGAACAAGTGATATGCAACAATGACATACATCAATATTTACACATTTTATTATCCTCTACATCATTACACAACAAGAATAAAAAACAACTTATGATACTAAAAAATCTATTATATCACATCACAATAACAAAGATATCTATCCGCCCAACCTACCCTGCAATGTTAGGACTTCCAAGACACATAATCAACGCTCAAGTCTAGGATTCATCCGATTGATTTTGACCATTAAAGGTCTCAGGACTGGCGACTATTCTGAAGAATAAGGAGGTATCTATTCCCATAACCAATCAATTCTAGACTCATGATTAAGGTATCAGTAAAGTACTTAATCATACACAAATTAAAACATTCAAATAATCAATATACTAGACCAAAGTTTCATCCCTTAAAGATTACATAATCAATAATTACTCATCATCTAGATGATATGTCTTCTCTTTACGAATACCATCATATAATTATTATTCATAATTCACCATTTTCTTCCCTAAATGTAACATTAATTATTCAATATCTAAACCAATGTACCATCACTATAAGAATACAAAATAACTATTTATTCATTATATAAACAAAATTACTTGCTCCCTAATAATACCACATAATACTTATATTCAATGTTTAACAATTTTCTTTCCCTTTAAAAATAAGTAGTAAATAATTTTTTCAATATCAAACAAAGCTACTACAAGAAATATATGAATATCCTATAATAACTTCACAATCAATTCTAACTTACGATCCAAATTGGGAATCGTAAATTCTAACAATTAATTATAAACACTAGCACAAGCTTTTATTCATAAAGCATTTCATTAGAAGGAGGCCTTGAAAACGGATTAAAGGTATACCTACTAGTGTAATGTTTAATGATTATTTAACATAATTGCAATGGTTCTTTAGGATGGATTTATTAGTAAATCCTTTATGTCCAAAGTAATCATCTAAAATCAATACTTGTCACAAGAAGTCGAGTATCTAAGGTAGTTAAGATATTAATATCAAGGAAGTCATTGAATTTTTGCAAATTTAAAAACAACCTTAATGTAAGGACTTGGGTTTTATAACTAGTCGTCTATTTTTTAACTTCAACTAACGTGTAACGAGCTATATCTTGGGCTTAGGCATACAGAACATTGTTGTTTACTCATCTTAGTAATTTAATTTTTAACATTTGTTTGGGATCAGTTAGATTGAGATGAATATTTGAGATATGTACATATGGACTTAATTATATGTTGTATGATACTATTTTCATTGTTATATGTTCATGATGATGATAGCTCTTTGAATTGTTTAAATATGCAAGTAAAATTGTGGAATTTAGGCACGTGGATACCATTTCAAGTTATGTTGTGAATGTATAACATATGCCGGACAAGATAAAAATAAACATACATTTCTTAATTGAACACAATATAGATATGGATTATTATATGAAATTGTGATCTATATGCATGGATATGTGTTACTGGTGAACTAACTCACACGTTGATCTATGTGATAGCTAAATGATTCTAGTGTTGAGATAACTTGGATGTCATAGACATCAAGAAGATAGTGTATGTTACAAGTTGTACTTATTATTTAATTTATGATTCAAAAAATTGTTATGATTTGTGGTAAGTGTGGTTTTGACAAGACGCACAACTTGCCCAGAGTGGTTGTTTGATGACATGACTCTATGAATAGTAGTTGCACAGTATGACTTGATATAGGGTGTTGACCCTAGTTCTATGAGGAGGGTTGGAGGTATTTCCCACCGTTTATCCTCTGAAACCTAGAGTCGTGGGAGGGTTGTGTGAAGTCACGCTCCCTTAAATGTGTGATGGCGACTGCTAGTTGCTTGTTGGGGAAGCTTGGTCAATATGTATGACACTTCCGCTTACAGGTTCTATATGGATTTAGGTCAATATAGTTGACGCTCCATCTTAGTCCAGCAGAGGAAAGGATAGGATGGAAGATGGAAGTAGGTTAGGAAGGAAAGATGTTTCAATGATAGTTGAGAATACTGATTGAGGATTATATGTGCCACTATTGTTAACTCACTTCATTCCTACCATGTTTAAAACCCTCTTTTGATTCTCTTTCTATATATTAAGTGTGATAATGAGTTATTGATGAATTATTGTAATTTTGTTTGTTAAGATTATTAAATGGTGCATTGTTTGATCCGTTGTCATGCATGCATTGGTGTGATCATATAGGAACTATACACTAGAGGTAGTGATTGTATATCATTAGTACATGCATAAGATATGTGTCCGCTAGATACGCACACATACCCTACACATGTACTCTAGTACAATTAATTAATATATTAGTTATTAAACTAAATTATTTACTATTTAATTGAATACTTATTGACTATGTAAATTATATTGCATACAAAATATCTAGAAGCATTAAATACCTTTTTTGACTTGATTTATGGTGGGTATGATGAATTAAATGAGCATGATGGGTTGTCATGTACATTTTGGGGAAAATTGTCAAATTGCATTAATTAACTAGCATGAGAAGAAAGACTTTGCATTTTATTCATTGTTGCTTTATATAAGTCATTTATATTTTAATTTTATTTTATATTTTTCCCAAAAATCTAGATAAGGGAGTTTGATGGCTAATAATGAGGGTGGTTGAGGAGACTTGGGGAAGGGGAAATTAAAACTTGATAAATAGGAGAGGATGTTGAGAGGTTGGACAATCCTTGGAAGATGTAATTCTTGTGATAATATTCTTAGAGCATTTGTGATTTGTTGTTCTTGGAGTCATGGGCACGACGGAGGGCCAAGAAACTGAAAGATTTTTTGGAGCTAGGAAATCGGTTAGACTCCTAGTTGACTGAGAGGATTTCGTTGTTTCACTTTAAACAAGCGGGAAAATAATACTTGGAAGCACCCATAACTACATTACAATTGATGAACTTCGACAAATAATTTGCAATTAACCAAACTTCAATTTTCAAAACTAAACAACCACTCTTATGGAATCCAACTCCGAAGTAATATGCATATCAATTCAAGGATCCACAAATTATTAAAATCGGGTCTTCATTAAGAGTAGATTCAAAAGAAAATACGCATGGTAGCTTCTTTATTGTTCATGAGTTAAGTAAAACGACTAATTCCGTTGTAAGAGCTTTGTTGCGGATGCACATGGAAGTAATAGAAAAAAAAACACACGTTAAGAGATACTACCATTTTTTAAATCACTAGCTACATTGTCCTATGTGTTATGTGAGTGTTGAATTTTCGTAGACATGGAAAAGCATAATCTAATGTATTTTCTTAAATTATTTTGCACGTCTTAGGTTCTCATAGGCTTTCATCAAATCTAAAGTTCATTGTAATTTGTTGTCTAGATTATATATATTATTGTGTAAAATAATTTACTATAACGTTATTATACATTTAATATAATACATACATAATTTAAGGTAATTATACATTTAATATAAGATATATTTAGTTTAAATTGTAAAATTATTAACATTTTTAAATATAATTTTGATTTTTAATAATTTAATGATTAGTATTAATTTTTAATGATTTAATGATTAGTATTAGTGTTGATATTTGAAGAAAAATTAATGAATATAGTTTAAACTTAAATATTAGAGCGAATCCACAAACTTAGGATTCAACTATGATTCTTTCTCCATTTCCCACGTTCCATATTAGTTAGTGTCCAATCAATGGAAAAACTAAAACAATGACCTTCCAAATTATTGAGACATTGTG
This sequence comes from Picea mariana, assembly GCA_032191745.1. Lineage (NCBI taxonomy): Eukaryota > Viridiplantae > Streptophyta > Pinopsida > Pinales > Pinaceae > Picea > Picea mariana. The sequence continues at coordinate 8,584 of JASDQU010405632.1, forward strand.
AATTCTTTTGGAAGGATTTGACTCCACAACTCCTTAGATATAAATGCATTTGGCCCCGTAATCAAAGATATCCTAGGATCTTTTGTGTATCCTCTTCAAATATGAATATGAATTCCATTTAATCTCAAACTAGTAAGTGATAAATAGGGATATAACGAAGTAGTAGTTGTTAGAATTCAACCATCTATTGAAGGATATTATTCTCTATTGCATGTTTACAAAAGAAACAACCTACCAATGCTTGGCATGCAAGCTCCACCACATGGTGCATATATTCTCCCCTAGTACTAGTTTGACTTGATGTGTCTTCTTATTGATTATATTGCACACCTATACCTTCCTATCCCTCTTGATGGCCTTCTTCCCCCCCTCGCCCCCACAACTTCAACATTCACCTTATCACACTCCTCCCTTGAATTATTGAAGGGCTTGACAACATTAAGCTCCAAAAGATCTTATGTTACACTTGTGCCATACTTCAACACATCATCTTAGGAATCAGACCTAGACACAAACTCAACCAAAATCCCATTCGATTTTACAAACTCCTATGTCCCAACTTTTTTTCCAAGACAAGACTTTAGCCCTATACCTTACTATCTTTCTTGTTCCACATCATTCATGGATTTCTTTCTGCCCCCCCTGCTTTAACATTCACACTTATTGATGCTCTTGTTTTACAATATGAGACTTCACCCTTATACCTTCCTATCCTTCTCGTTCCACAACATCAATGACCTTCTTCCTAGCCCCCCTAATTTAACATTCACCTTATCATACTTCTCCCTTGAATTAATGAAGGACTTGACAACATTAGGCACCAAAAGATCCTCTACTACACTTATGCCAGACTTCAATACCACATCTTCAAAACTAGGCCTAGACAAAGACTCAACCAAAATCCCATCTGATTTGAAGGACACTTCTGTGTTGCCACTTTTTTCCAAGATGAGATTGCACCCTTATATCTTCCTATCCTTTTTATTCCATAGCATCGATTGCCTTCTTCCTACCCCCATTACTTTAACATTCACACCTATTGATGCCCTTGTTATCCAAGATGAGATTGCACTCCTATACCTTCCTATCCTTCTTGTTCCACATCATCGATTACCTTCTTCCTGCCGCCTCCCCTCCCCCCCCCAACGTTAAGATTCATCATATCACTCTCCTCCCTTGAATCAGTGAAGGAATTGATAGTATTAGGCACCAAAATATCCTTTATTACACTTGTGCTAGAATTCAATACCTCATCTTTGGAACTAGACTTATACAAAAACTCAACCGAAATCCCATTTAATTTGAAGGAAACTCCTATCTTGCCATTAGTATTTTCAAAATATTTGATTCCCTAGGCTTTCATTGGCCCTTTACCAATGTTGACAGCTAGTATAGTCCCAAATAAAAGCTCCTTCCTATTGCAATAATCATCATCATGAGGAAAAACTTGAGATCCAAAACCTAAATTTGAATCCTCACATTTCTTCCACCCTCATTCACACACTAAGTTCAAGTCCTATAAGATTAGACTGGAAAAAGAACCTTTGGAAAAGATCTAATGTCCTTCCAAAGGTTATCTAGAATAGTTGGAACCAATTCCTCTTAAGACTCCATCATCAACTATCTAGTCACTTGTGCACTCTCATATTGACTTTATCCACTTGATGCAAAAGGTAGATATTTGTCTTTTTTATAAACTGTATTTTTTTTTCTTCCAAGGTGGAAAATCCATCATAACTTAATTATCAATCAATAGTGAAGACAACCATCATTGGTTGTTATTCATTGGAGACACTTGATATCATCTTCTTCAACACGAAAATAAATATAGATTAGAAAATTAAAAAAATCATACCATAACAACCATAAACAGACCGACCCAAACACCCAAATTTTTCCATGATTTAATGAGTAATTTCCTATCATTTTAAACAACCCTGTGTCTACCTGTAACGACCATAGTTGGATAAATGTTTAAGAAATTATAAAGTAAAACTAATTAGGGGATTAATTGTGTTAACAAGGTATTAATTAAACAAAGATGATTTAATGATATTAATTAAGTAAGTTATTAATTA
>JASDQU010405633.1:0-10661 GCA_032191745.1 Picea mariana
GGAGATGTAACATCGACTAGGGATCATGTTGATGAGGCTAATCCCTCTAAGAAAAGAAAGGTTTCCCCCACGAAACCTACCTCGTGGAAGAAATCCAAAGCCACCAAGACTAAGCTGCAGACTATTCTCATGCTTGATGACTTCGACTTCATCATCGCAGTCATGTTAGATGCTTCGCAGGATATTATGTAGAACACTGAAGCCAAGAAAGAAGCCATGTATGAAAAAATTGAGATAGAACTAAGAGGGGTAAAGCAAGTCCTTCAATCCATATGTGTAGTATCCACTGCACCTCCGCCATCATAAGAACCAGATTTGGGAGATGAGCCTATCCAACTCCGTAAAATAGTTGATGCAACCGAAGATATCCTTCATTGAGTGTAAAAAGAGAAAGAACAGACCACGGTGGCCCTAAAGCAAGCACAACAGAAAGTGGTAGAGCAGTGCTAAGTTGCGCAGCAAGAAAAGGATGACCCCCACACCAAGTTCGAAGAGGAGAGAGCACAGGTCAAGCAAGAGAAAGAGAAGTTGGTTGTAGAGCAACTCAAAGTCAAATAAGCAGTTAGCAGAGCACTTCGCTCTGTGACAGGCTTAGATCAAAAGGAAGAAGAACCAGTGGAGCATCAAGTAGTGCAGCTTGTGGAAGCTATCCAACAACTTCAACAGAGAATCGCAGACCTAGAGCTACAAACAGTGCCAAGTACCTCGCAGGACATGCGAGACCAAAGAGAATCCACTGCCCGGAGCATAGTTGATAGGATCAAATCATTTTCTCTAAAATGTAAACAACTTAGAAGTATACATGCACAAACCTACAAGCGACTTACTGAAGACCCTGAACGAAAGGCACTAGAGTCACAGCTCCAAGAGGCAAAGCAACAAGCAGCGACAGTACAGGCATAGTTGAAGCTCCTCTAAGCAATTGAAAGGATGAAGTGATCCTAGGAACAATGCACTTCTCAACAGCAGGTCCACACCATAAAGAGAAATGTCATGGAATTGAATCAGAGGCTCCAACCAGTCCAGGATGAAGCGTGCCAAATTTTTGAGGAGACTGAAGGTCGAGGAGAAGAACTAGAACAAGTAGTCACTGCAGTTGAACAATTCTTAGAGGGACCAGTCAATGAAGAAGTTATCCAAGAGTTATCTGAGTTGGAGGCTTTGGCACAACAACAGGTCGAAGTAGCTCGAGCCAAGCTCGAGGGTTTTGAAGCAGAGCTACCTGGACCAAAGTGACTTGGAATGAGTCACAAGCGAGTGTTGGGGGCCTATTGGCCCTTAACCAAGTTTTGAGGATCCTTGGTCATGTTTGACCTATTTTGGGACTTCAACAGACTATGGAAGGCACAGCACAAGTCAAAGTGGAGATCATAGGATCTCGGCCCCTTGTTTAGGGATTTTTGGGTTTTGGGATTATCTAATAGGTATGGGGATGTCGACCCATGGTTTTACCCATGTTTAGGCCCTTTTTGTAATGTATACAGCCTGAGTGGGGCTAATGGTTAAGAACATGTGTTTCCTCTTAAGAGGTCACAGGTTCAAATCCAGAGGGGGGNTCGCTGGGCGGAGGGGGGTCCCTTGTCCCACAAACAAGGGGGTCTCATACACCAATTTGGTGTGCTGGCTTGGTCGTGACCTTAAAAATAGATTATTATTATTATTATTATAAATAGAAGTCTATGCGATGTAAGAAGAGAGAGGCTTGGTACCTAGCCAAAGTTTTGAATGGAAATTGTAAATTCTTTGTGCATGCTATGTTGAGAACTTGCAGAGTTAAGTGCAAGTGACTGTAAGAGACTATGTAAAGGCTTTGTGTTGTAATCTATCTCGTGGAAGGAGGATCTAGCAAAGTGTACACACATCTCATGTCCAATGCGAAGTAGGATCTTGTGGCTTTATTCATGTAGAATATTGACAGAAGACAATAAAAGAGAAGAAGGGTTGGTGGGCATAGCCCCAGGCTCGAGGTGAACCATGTATATACTGTGTTATGGTTGCTTTGTGCATTATGGTTGTTTCATTGTTCATATGATTAATTCTTAGTGCACTAATGTATGCTTAGATGAATTTGATATGATAAGCTTAGTGCAGAATAATATGGATGAATGCTAGATCTAACCTATGTGAATGTGCTTAGTTCTTGAATATACTAGATCTGGGTGAATATTGCATTGATCTATTGTTAGCGTTTACTTGCGCTATAAATTAAGGTTAAATACTAATGAACTATAACTTTTAAGTGCTCTTTTGAGGTGTTACAATCACAGATCTATGTCCTAGCTTAGGTTGTAGACACTGGAGTCCTGCAACCACCCCTGCCTCTACCTCGGGTGAGACTTCATCTACTTCGCAGGTGTTGTTGAAAGAGCCAGTAGTTAGGGTTTTGTTGGTGCGTTGTTGAAGTGTTGAACCCTGGGTCTACCCCTCTGCCAAAAGGTCTTTATTCATTCCCTTGTTGATATGCCTTCACCCTTGCAAACCTCTCCCTGGTCCACTTATATGAATCCTAGCATTGGAACTGGGGGCACCATGGCCGCAATGCCTACATCTTCGTTTGATATGAGTCATGTACCTCAACCATATTTCACAATGGGAGGTTGGAATATCCCCTCTTTCGAATCTAGTCCTAGATATGCTATTTCAGGAGCCAATACTCAAATGGGTGCTTATTCTACTTATTACACCCCCTCTTTGTATCCTTCGTCTACTATGTTGATTCCTTTGAACACTTTTCCCATGACGGGTCCTCATGTATCCCTGGCTGTTTCATATAGGGAGAATCACTTTTACGGTTTGGGATACCCTCTTCATGGAACCCATTCACAAGGGGGCAACTTATATCCTCACTTGAATAGTCCTTATCATACTCTCGTCTCTTCACAGACTTCAGTGATGATGGCCATTCAAACCTCATTGAATCAATTAAATGGAGGATACTACCTTTCCAGATAGGGAAAGGGGGTAAACTAGGACCCTTCCTGGCCTGCAATGTTTCAAAGATAATTTTTCCCTAGACCTTGGTATCAAATGCCACCACTCGCCACTAGTCTAGTCACTGCCATTAATATTGGATCTCCATCACCAACCTCTCCCAGTCATGTCAGAGATGAGTTAACAACCTCTGCGAGTCATGTTGACAACCCACACACAATCGTTGCTAGCCATGTTGGGGGCACCATTCTAATCACCATGAGTCATATCGATGTCACATCTCCAACCTTTGTACATCATGTAGGAGATGAATCTCTCACCTCTTCCAGTCACATTGAGAACATGTCACCAACCATTGTGTACAATGTTGGGGGAATCTAGAATCCTAGATGTCTCAGACGTAAACCTAAATTCATTTGCAGGACTTGCGAAGGATATCACCTTACTCATTTATGCCCAACTACAGCTGGGATATCAGAAGCTTGGGGCTCACCTAAAGGCCCCTCAGATTCTGAGGTGTTTATGGTTTCCCCACACCCTGTTTCTCCTTTGATTGACATGATAGTAATTCCACTACAATAATCTTCTGACCACCCCCTTATCATTGAGGGTGGTGTGCCCCCTATCCCTGTTATCACTCATCCTTTTCAACCTAGAATTGATGAGGTGTTCGTACCAATGCAATCTCCGGTCAATCCTACTCTCCTTGTGGAGGGTGATGCATCCTTCAACCATGTCATCAACATTCCTTATCCTACACCTTCTGAACAAGAGAGATTTTTACTCTCCCTGATTTCTCTCCCTCCAAGTATTGAAGAGATACCCTTCAATTGGGATGGTCTTGTGGGGTATCCAATGCCTCTGCCTATGTCCTTTCCAATAAGGGACATTATATGATATATCATGGAGGCTATATCCTCTGCCAGTGCTTTATCCTCCTCGACTTGGAGAGATTTGGGTTTTCCCAAGATTGTGACTGTTATTCGTAAGATACTTACATTCCACAGAAGTCCAACACGAGAGCCTTGGCCTCCCCCGTGACTTGCCACCTAGAAGCTCCCACCCGAGTCCAAGTTAAGCTCTTTTCTGACTCGTTCAAAAAGTGAAAATATTGTCGAGTGAATTGTCCCTTTCACACTCGTTAAATTGGACTTAAAAGTTCATGAGTCTTAGTTAAGCTCTTTTCAGACTCATTTTCAAAAAGTGAAAAGATTGCCGAGTGAACTTGTCTCTTTCACACTCGTAAATTGGATTTGAAAGGACATCTATTTGGCACAATTTTATCCCTTTTTCACACCAAGTAGACTAAAAGTCATAAAAAAGGACATTCTTTGGCATTAAGTTGTGATTGCATCCCATGCCCTTACTTGCAGTATTGAGCCTATAGTGAGTTCTCACTTTGCGTTATAAACTATTTTCCTCAGTAGTTTTTGCATCCTCAACCAAGCAAAGCCTTGTTTATATCCTTCACAATTTGACACCTTATACCTAGGAGGGAACATTCCCCCAATTATCCATCTCCCGCATGCATTTCCCTGCATTGAGCATAGGTACATTCGACTGCTAGAACTAGTTTTTCTTACTTGTGACACTTGTTTCCCCCTCTGTATCATAGCATTCATTTGTCTATGAAAAAAAAAAATAGACGAGCAAGAAGGGAGTATTATCTTGTATTGGCAGCAGTCGTGTCTCCTTTGAACTGAACACAAAGTTTTTGAGTCCATTTGTCATCATAATTTTGGGATTAGCATGGCCTTAGGAAGCTGAGCTCATTACAGAGTTTTCTCTACCAATTGGTTACTCTTCCAGTCCCTATAGAGAATTTCATTGATGCCTCCTGCATCTTATGGTTTCATCATTGAGTCTATGCTGTCGGAGTCTTCCATATTTCTCATTCTCTTGGTCAAAGGAAGTCTATCAACTTATTTCAGTCACTCCTCACAACTCTTGACTTTGCATGTCGAACATACCCTCAGTTTGTCTCATAATCACATGATATTGTATTCCTATCGTGCACCCTGGCCCTACTTTCATCATTGGTAGGTAACCGAACCCAACATTCGAAATTGCATCATTGGTTGTTGACTGGGTGGTTTCCATTGTGCTCGACGGAAAGAAATCTATTCACACATTGGGATTCATGCAGTCTCTTGGATGCCATTATCCTTATTGGTGGTTTCTTTGCCTTTGTCAGCAGTTTTCATCATTGGCTTCTATTTTGAGGGCCTTTTTCATGTACCACTTGCACTTGGCACACGTGAAAGACGCACAGGGTCATTGGTTTTTGAACATTTTCTTTGTCCGATTTCCACCAAATCATGAAGCTCTTGCTTTGTACCTCGTGCTGACTAATGAGAGATGCCTTAATTCTGTCCTTTCAACAAGTTTCTTTCCATCAAATTCAGCTTATTTATTCTGGAGATGGGACCTAGATTCTTATGAGTACCTTGAGGCTTACAGTCATTAGTGGCAGGCTCTCTCGCCATCAGCAGTTGGGAATACATCAATGTCTCCTGATCAATGGATTCTTCAGATGTTTGGCACCAGATCCTTTATTCACACTTGTAAGAATTTACTCGGTGCCTTGATACCTACTTTAATTATCGGTAGGTTGTCTCACATTTGTTAACAGTATAAATCAATGACCAGTAATTAAATGATGTCTCGTTGTGCTCAACCTCAACTCCTTTATTTGCATGACGTAGACTTGCACCTTTGGTGGATTGTGTATAAGACTTGAAGATATCAGTATGTGGCCAAAACTTTCCTAAGTTGTTTCTTCCTTTTCATTGGACCAGTACCTATATGACTTCAATGATCATGGGAGATCAGGTTGTACTCCATTGTATACAAATATCTTCAGATTGGTTTTGAGACTGGTTCTACTGGGCCTTGTTCATGACTATGACATCTATTGGCATGTCACCGCATTTTTATTTTCCTATTCATGGCCACAAACACTTGTTTGGTATATTTTCACATGGATCTACAGTGTAATTCTATTGGAAGCCATGTATGAAAAGTCAGTACAAAATGTAATGGGCAACTAGTTCTTCCAGTTGATTCCCCATCACTCCACTTTTGGGTTGTATATAATGTATTTTGGCCATCGAAGATACTCCTTTGACCTCACACATTAGGGGGCATCTGTTATAGCAATATTTGTCTCACCCTATTCAATCTTGCATAGAAGGCCTTTTTCCATTTCCCCATGCAGACTTATAATCCCTGTTTGTAAAATCTATAGCCAAAAATAAATATTTTTCCACATGTACACATCTTGCACACTATACAACATGCGTATATGTAGGTTGCTCCACTACAACCCACGTACATCAGGATTTGTGCCAGAAAATGAAAATTAATGTTGGGTTTTCATGTCACGACAGGAGATCTATGACCCTTGGCCTTCCATATACTGGAAACGTTCTGACTTGACCCTTCAATTCCATTTTGAAGGCTATAAATGGGCCAATTCTGAGCTATGGAAAGAGGAGAAAGAATTCAACTTTGAGAGCACAGTTACTCTGAAGGAATCATTTACTTCATATTGAGTCTGCATCCCTTTGTCCTTTAAGTCTGAACACAGTGTTCAACCCCGAAGCTCTTCTCTTATTGATTGAGAACCCCATTGTTTCTCTCTTATGAGCTTGCCTTTGGTGGAGGATTGAAGTGGTGGAGGCCCAGCTGGAAGGAACTTAGTTTCTTGGTTCTGAACCGTGCTGACACGGAAGTCTGTAACATTTTCACTTTTGTTGATCATATATTAATAGAAATACTCTGTTCCCGTCCAATTGATATCTTGCAAATATTTGAATTATTATTCCATGGGCATATTTGTCATGTTTATTAATGGATTATGCTATTGAATGTGATGACATTATATAATTTCATCATATGCTTTCTTTGCATGGTTGTTGAGGACTAGTTGCATGTATATTTCTTTAGGTCAAGTGCTCAATGGTGGACTTCATCAAATGTATGCATGAGGTAGGCCTTTTATCTTGTCTTTCTAGCATATTTGTTTTCATAGAATACTTGAGAAGAGAGTTGATTTATGCAATCATTTTCGTCTGTTGTGGTTTACCCTAGCCATAGAGAGATTTTCCTCGTAACACATCCTACGTGCAATATGAACTTTCAATCAACCAAACAACTATAATTAATCAAGCATATAATGCTTTATTTGCATAATTTCCATCAACCTAGAAGTCATTTCAAATATAACATACAAATTTCATGAATTCACTACAAGTATTCTAACCATATTTTCATACCAATATCAACTAGCCACATAAGAAGCTTACAAAATTTTGAAATTGCATCCTCTACTTCCTTTCTTTCTATCACCACACTCATGATTCAATGCTTCTTTCTTCAACAAATTATATAGATACTTCTTTACCTAAAAACATCATACCCATAATAAATTTCATGTCACCACCATAAAAATATTGTTGGCCACTTCAACTTAGTTCCAAATATTTGAGCCAACAACCTCATTCAGAATTTCAAAAGATTACATGACCTGCACTGCATTGTACAATGAAGAAATTTCTTTGAGTTTATCTTCATACAAAGCTTTCATTGTGTTGATATTGAAAGACTATATAAGGTTTAAACGCTTCCGCAATATGTCACCCATAAGCCTAAAAAATCCCAAGAGATACCTAAAAAAAAGACCAAAAATTTATTTACTTGGTTAGGGTGTGCAAATGTAGACTACTAGGCTTCAAAGTATTCCAAATCTTTGTCAAAGGCCACATAAATTTTCTAGTATCCAAATTACAAAAAAATCCTAACATAAGACAACTAAAATATTCATGAAACTAAAAAATGTGTGGATTCGTCAAATCAATAATTGCGGCTTTTAATCTACCAAGAGTGCTAAGATATTCATCTTCATATCTTTTTTTTCTAAGACATTTTGTTGAAGGAATCCTTTTGTTAATCATGTGGCCTTATCACTCTTTTCATTTGCATTTTATTTTTTTTCAACTTTTCCTTTTTCCATTTCTTCATTTTTGTTATATCTCTCAACTTGTTTGAGTTTGTTAAGGCGCAACCCTATCTTTGTAGACATTACTTTATCCCTGAAAGGATTGGACATTGGAGATGCTTCAATCAAGTTATGTAACATCATCAAAATTGGGATAACAAGTCAGGTTTTCTCCTGTACATTTTTTCTCACTTTATTTGTACATCTATGCCTTGTTGTTAATAATGCATGCACTTGCATCAAATTCCCTAAAATTCCCTTTACCTTCATTCTCCATATTTTCACACCCTAAACTATGAGACTGTCACTTAGACCAAATTATTAGAGGTACCAATATAGGTTTGAGAAGATAAGTCTTTGAAAGCTCTGGACCTTGAACAATCATGGTACCAGTCAACAATAAATAAGTATGATAAATGTTTTTGAGAATATGATGAGCAGTTTCACCATCTCCTAACTATTCCTTTTCCAAAATTTTGGTAAGGTAGAAATGGAAGAGGATGTGGGTAGAATACCGAGTAATATTCTTTTGAATTAGCAACATACTTCGGTACCTTTATCCAAGTGTGTTGGCACATTATAATATACTTGTACATCACCGTTAAATTTAGGATGAAATACATTTTTGAGGTCTAGTAATTGACACAAAATTATAGATAAGTGGATTCACTGATCAGTGATAGGTGTGTTAGGTGTTATATATATATATAAATCTTGTTACAATATATTATCAATATGGAGTACGTAAACTTGTGAAATGAAAACATAGTAAGTGCAGAATTAGATTATTTGTCGTATGATATATCTATAATTCTTAATGCTTATCCTACTTATGAAATCAATTGCATTAAATAAATGGAACCAAAGAAAAATTCATCATTGAATTATACCTTACTATATCCATGAGTGTTGTAAATCATGTTGTATTTAAGTGTTCAATCTTCGAGAACTAGACCTTCTACAACAATACTCCATTTGGTATATTTCATAATATAATTCAATGAAACTAAGTATGGAAATGAACACACCACACTTCATTGATCAAAAGAAAACTTAATCATTCATGGAAATGATCATGTACTTGAAAACTGATCATTCTATTGGAACCTTATTGTCACCAATTTATATGTTGACATGGTTTAGGTGCTTCTTGTTTCCATGATTCATTGCCTAAAACAAAGCTAATCTAACTTGAAAAATGAAAAGATTGTTCATGAAATCAAATTGCAAAATTAAATAAAGACATATAAAATGAAATAAAAGAACACCGTGATCTATTTGGAGTGACCTCAATCTCCCAAGAACAAGGAAGCAAACTCTATAACATCATAAACTAAATAAAATCATAATACATCTAAAACTAGAGAATGATAGACTGTATGAAAAGAAATATCAAGAAGTTTTATTTTATTCCGTCATAATTTGAACACATGCTCCAAGATTCCTCCCCTTTTGAATGGAGAAGGGACTCTTATTTATACAAAAAAAATTGCTTTGAAACTAAGATAAGCAACAATAAATTCAAATCCACAAATCTCTCATGTGGTTACAACAAATTGCCAATAATTAGGAAGTCAACAATATCTCCAAAATATCTAGGATGTTTGATAACAAATCTTATCAAGGGCTCTAGGATTCTTCTAAATCTAATATATTTGAATGATCATCCCAAATCCTCATCAAATTTTCAATGGTTGAAGAGGAAATTCGAATTTGGAGTTAAGTGGTACAAAATTTCATCATTACAAGCTCTAAATGTTCCTAATCATCAACAAACTAACCCAATATTTAAAGATAAGTGAAAGTATGTTATTTTTCTAATATTTGGTCATAAATTCACTTAAAATACTAAAATAAATGCACTCAAAAATATTGAGCCTAATCCCACATATAAGCATAAAAATGGAGTAAAATGGGGTTAAAGGATTAAAAATCAAATGGAGAAGGTTGTGAAAAGATGGTAATTTTTGTAACTAAAGGTTTATGTGTCTTTAAAATAATGTTTAAAATGGAGGTACTAATGCGAGTGCTTATGTGGTGAACAATGTGGTTTTCAAATATGTTTCACGGGGTGACAAAATATGGTTTTTGGGACAAGTTTCTTGATGAAAGATAAAATAAAAAGCATTCTAAGGCATGAAAAGAAATCACAAGCAATCCAAAATGGTTGAAGGCGCCTTCCGAATTTCTTAAATGGAAGTGATAAAATCCACCAAGTAATTCAAGTGAAGGAATGAATGAATGAGAAATTCTAGTAAGCTACACCCAAGATGATGAAATACAAGGGATCTATCACTATTTGTCTCATGTGCTCTTGAAATCCCATGAGTATTCCACTTGGTGATAAACATGTGATAAACCTATGGCTACCCACTAGGATACCTCTTTCCAAGTCATGTAAAAAGGGTTACCACCCTCCCAGGTCAGGAAACACATGGATTTGAATGAGTTGGGTGACTCATGAAGATATATCACTCCAACATAATATTTAACACCAACTTAGATGGCACACCCCTTGTTTGCGTATTTTTGAATTACCTTTGTGATTTTTGATTTGCAAGCGTATAAGAGTAATTTCATGTTTACATACTAAGGATAGAAATAAAAAGGGGTATTAAAATGCCATGAAAAAAATGGATACCTAGGTAAAAATAGGGGGTTTAAAAATTGTACATATGTATTAGGAGGGGGTTCAACAAAGGGATTTTAGTTTTTTTTTTCAATAGTTAGT
>JASDQU010405636.1:0-10661 GCA_032191745.1 Picea mariana
ATCGCGAACTCCCGATCGGCGAATTCCCGATTTCTACAAGTATGTGGGCCCAAGCCCTTATACATCGCATGTAGCGAAATCCCGATGAAGGTTAATGTTATTATCGCAGTTAGGAATTAATTTGCTTAGGATTAGAATGAAGTTAGAAATTATAAAAGATGGGCATTACAGTCTAAACTTTTTTGCAGTATAATAATGATGCCTGAAAGTAGGTATCATTGATATTCTAATTATTACACTCCCAGGACAACAACACAAATAACCAAATATGATTAAGATCCAATTCTTTCCACAACAGAGGGTACATAATAGCATACCGAATCAACCTTGTAATGAATCTAGTTGTTGCTAGCATGATAAGGCATCACCTTCATAGTAACATTTGAATAGTACACCTAGCTTTCCAAGGACATTTTTCTACAATATATTTCAACAGGTTAAGGCCAAGCAACAAATTTATGGAGCTCTGGATAAGAAACCCACTAAAACTTTCTGTATATACTGTAGCAATAAGTTGAACAAAGCCCTTCATAATGCCAATAATCATGTCTCTACTTTGTGGGAAAATTTACATATTGGTGATAAGGACAACTATATTGAACCATGTTTCACTATTTGCACCAAGGCATAGTGCAAGCCACATCACCCAACATGGAAGAGCACTGATTCTATCATTCAAGACGAGCCATATGAGGCCATAATTGAAGGAACTAGCAAGAGAGCTAGTAACAATAATGCCCCATAGTAGTATCTTGTTGTGTATGAATGTTGCCAGAAGGACCAAGTTCTCTCCAATGTCATTGGCTAGTCCGAGGTTGTTCAATAGTGCTTCGTTGTAATTTAAAAAATCTCCTTCATCTTGAATGAATACAGGGGAAAGTTGTATGGATTTCCAGAGGCCATCTAAATCCAAACTTTAGCTGCAAAGCCCATCCATGGGGCTACCTTAGCTATTGAGTTTACTACAAACATCACTCAGATAATATAAATTTCGTATAAATGATATGAATAATAAGGAATCTGCATGTGATGTGTATCAAACCTGTGTTTAACAATGTAACCATGGATCCACATGCCTTGTTTCAAAGCTACTAAACTAGTAAATACTGGATCACATTAATAATGGTGGTGGATTTTGGTTTCATTTTCGCTAATTGCATTTTATTAAAACAAATCCACAAGGGATTCATTGGGATATATGTTATGGGCATATCCAACAATCATTATATTATATTCCATGACACCATATTTCTTGTAAACATTTTGTCAAAGATATTCTATGCAACATCAATACCACCAATCTTGGAAAACATGTCCATGAGAGAATTGACCACAAAAAACATCCCACTTTCAAACTTTGACATCACGAAAACAATGCTTGCTATAATGTTGTAATCAAAATGTAAGAGTCATTCTGCAAGACTTATCCTAAAATCCTAGAATATTTAAGATGGTTGACTTGGGTGCAATATGTTGTCTAAGATGCAATAGCAATCATTGAAGTTACCGCAAGCCACTTATTTAACTGAAGTAGCAATTATTCATATGCATCAAATGCTTCGATAATATTCATCTAGTCTTACCATCATATGTGATCAATGGAATTTTCTCAACCTAACCCCCTTATGACCCAATGTCCAAAAACCTGAGAGTCACTATATATACACAAACAACCATAGGACCTTTATACTATTAATTTTATACTGGTGGAATCTTCGACCATGGTTTGTATTTGTAATCATAATTATTTAATTTTACCTTGGGCCAAACTTGGTAAACACAAATAGTTACAGCTAGTGCTTCTTATAAAAACCCTTTGAATATGTTTTATACAAATTTTCAGGATTGGATTGCACCTTTTGGTTTTCCACATAAAGTTCTCAACAACATTTTTGTTGTGAATTTTTAATTTTTTAGGTCTTAACTTACATTTAGTTATGTTCTATTTTGTTTTCCTTCTTTTTTCCATTCTATTAATGTGTAGAAAAAGTGCATTCACTCCATTTAGTTAGCAATTTTATCCCTCTACAGCTGATTAAACTTATAATCATATATAGCACAAACTTGGAAGATTCTACAAAAGTGTTCTTTTAGAGACTATAATAAAGGTAAGTATTTCCCTCAAGTCCTCACTTGCATTCATATCGTGAAAATTTCCGCAGTGATCTCTCTCTTTGAACAATAACCTTTCAATCTCAAGTTTTAATATATTTGCATCTTTCAGGACTGAATAGTTATAATATTTCTATCATTAATGATTAACACATAATGAATTGTGTTAAGTACTTGCAACAAGAACAGTGAAAGTAGGTAGACAACAGGAGGGAATATTGGAATCAATATGCTTTTGTCCTTCAAATTTGGTTAAGAGAACAACTAGATAGTCTAGCCTGCACTAGAAACAAAATTGGAGGGGACTACAAGGTAAACCTGGGATATCATGCAACTCTTAAAACATTAAGGAAGGAGAGTCTCTGAATTGGCAGTTAATTGGGAAGCTTCAATTTCCCTTAGAAACCTAAATCTTCCTATTGCATGTCCTGAAAAACAAAATTCTGACTTGGGACATCTCGTCCATAACCTTTGAATCACCAGTGAAGATCATCATAAAAAATGTTGGTTTAATAAAGTACCATAAAAAATAAGGCTATGTTTGTTCTATGCCTCTATTCACGTGAAAATATTTATATCAGGGAGACTGAGGTGAATGGTCGTGATGCCCATTCCAAAAGGTCCAAGAAGTCTAGCCAAATTATTTGTCTTTTATATGTTCATAGGTTGATGAATATGGTTATCAGAACATTGATAAGATCAAATCATACAACCAACATTAGTCAAAGTGATCTACATGAGCTCAGCCATATCCATTTTTCTTATGCTGTGTTCTTGCCTAAAGAGAGTGAAAGTTTTCATGTGAAGATTCGAGTATCAAACCCTCTCCAGAAGTAACATGATACTAAAGTCCTATATATATCACTAGCATAGATGTCTATACTTATGCCTCAAATATATTTGAACCATGTGAACATAGTGACATAGGAGGCTAAGTAAGAAGGAAATGATATGAAGCTTGATTAGTATCATTGCAAATAGTTGGAAGAAACACTTTTGGTTCAAAAGCAACAAAGATGGCAACCTCCAGGTCAAAATCCAATCAAATATTCAAGTATTTCAGTCCAAATTGTCTTTTACAGGTGTTTGTAGAATTTGTCAACTATTTTTCACTCATAGCACTCCAAACGAGGGATTTTCCAATGAGGTATAGGACAAGTTTAAAGTGAATTCTATTTTGGTCAAGGATGGAGGAGGTGTCGATGCTCAACTGTCATGAAAGTTTCCAGAGAGTATAGTCATCTTCCATCACATAGAGGAGTTTTCAAAGACCAAACAGAAGGATATGGATTGACTCCATAAAAATAGGATCTAGGTCCTTAGTCATTGTATTTTTTTTGATTTAGAGATATTATAGGTATTTGATCCTTTTCTTTGGGATCTGATAACTATTATGTAAAGCTTATTTAAGCCCATAGATTTAACAAGGCTAGAGGTTCGAATTTGGGGACTTGGGATATATTTCATGTATTAAAGACATTTGAATACATATTACAGAAGCTTCTTTCACTTTATCTTGTTCACACTTTCATTTTCTATCTTGTGTCTACTTATGAGTAAATTTGTGTGCATTTCATTATGTTTATCTACTAACAGATGACTTCCATCTCATATTTTTATTGATAGACTAACATTATGAGTAAAATCAGCCTGTTATAATTGGTCATTCACATGTACAACTATGTATATGTGTTTCTATTGATATAATGAGCATTCTCCATATTTCATACCTTGATTTAACTTTCCGAGGAACTAGAGTTGAAGGCCTTCTGTATTAGAGTGAGTTCATGTGTATTTTGAGTGAATGAGAGAATTATCAGGCCATCCAACTTGATCCAGTTTATACATTATTCAAATCATTTTAAGTTACCAAGCTCATTCCCTTTACATTCAGGGAAAGACTCTTGGAGTGATAACAATTCCCTTTGAACCTAAATTAAATAAATAAGTATCGGTCACATGGGGACCAAGAGAATGAGAAATAAGCACTATCAATGATTGGTGATTCCTCTTTAATTGTTAATTCTTTGGTAAGTAAATGCACACTCTATCATAAAATAATTGTAAAAAAAATACCCCTCAAAAAAGCTATCATGACATAATCAAGATGTTGAATCATTTAGGGTAGTGATTAGAAGGAAATAGGAGATAGAGCATAGTCATGAACTTTCTTTCAAGCATTGCCATTATTTGTCAATAAGAGTGAATCTAAACCACTCACAAAAAGGAAATGAAAGCTATGATGGAAATAGATGTGGTAGTCAAAGAGGAGGGGTGCTAAGAGATAAGAGGTCACATTAATGCTTTTAAAGGACCTATCAATTTGTAATGGATCATAAAATGTCTCCCCAAGGGACCTCCAAGTCAAAAGAGGTCGCAAAAATTATTTTAAGGCATACATCAATTCATAATGGATGGTAAAACATCTCTCTATGGGCATGATTGGTGGTCAAAAAAGAGCATTGAGATCTTGCAAAAGGATCTTCTATCATCTTAACCTTATTTGCTTCAAAAGTGGAATTCATTAAGAGGAAGTTGGTATCTTTAGAGGAGCCTACAATGGAGCAATACATAATTTTTGAGTACCTCCTATAGAACATTGGCATAAAGTATTCAAATGGATTCAACAATAATGAACAAGTGAATGGGGTCAAAGGCCCCATCCCAGAAGTGAAGGAAATTATGAAGCCTCCCTTCTCTTTTAATTTTGAGCATGAAATTCAAAAGATTAGGATCCTTGTTCCCTTTTCAGAGTTATTCAAGAATGAAGACTTCTGAAAAGGCCTCTCCAAAATGTTGCAGCCCAAGCCTTCATCTCATTCCACATACTCAGTCAACCTCCAAGACGAAAAGCCTGCTGTCGTTCTGGGGCCTTTAGTAGAGGATAGAGATGATTCTTCCCCTCCTTTCTATACTTAATTGAACATCCATGATAAGGTGTTGCACAATTTCTTGATGGATTATGGGGCATCTCACAATGTTATGCCAAATATTTTCATGGAGGAGCTTGGGTTGGAATTTACAAAGGCTTATCATGACTTATATTCATTCGATTCCAGAAAGGGTGCAAAATTCGCAAGAGCTGCACCAAAGGCTGAAATGCCCGTGTTAGTCTCAGAATGAGACCATCATGGTTTTGAGGCACCTGAATGACCCGAAGAACCACTAATAGCACATGGAAGCTTCATGAGGTATCAACATCCATCGGGTGGGCTCTTTAGCCCCATGGAGGTCTGAACTAATCATCTCCCCATGTGTACTTGTCCAATGTGGTACCTGTCCGTCGGGCATGATCCTGCACATCAACAGATACACCTTCCATGGGCTCATAAGTCATAGGGATCATATCAATGTCAATCACATCTAATCATTAATATTATTAAACATGTACATAAAACCCCTTTACCTCATTCTAGTTCTCAAAGACATTATACAAGTCTGCAATACAAGTTTGGAGGAAGTGAAAAGACATCCTATTGGGATAATGTCTACTGGAAGAGGGATGTTTCTGTAAAGGATTAAATCCAAGTCATGTAAGTGGGTGAGGTGGATGGGGATGCCTGGGAAAAAGGTGGAGTGATAGCAGGGATGGCTTACTGGTGGGTGCCTCTATGGAGGGTGAGCTTCACCTGTCATGGATGCAAATATTTCCAAGCCCATTCATGCCTTTTATCTTCATTCTTTTTCTTCCAAGAAGCTAGTCAACGGAAATTTCCCTGGCTTGGTGAGCAGTGGTGGAAATGTTAGCCACAAGAATTTCATGAAAATGAGAAGGCTGGATCGTGATGAGACCCCCTTTCTCTTGGCTATGCCACCAAGAGCCACTACCTTGGCATGGTGACCAGGTGCTGGTAGTGTCATACCGCTAGATTCTCATGGACCTAATAGGTTGGCTCGCGATGAGACCCCCTATCCTGTAACTAGGTCTTGTCTTATTGTTTTTTATCTTTTTATTGCTTTTTTATTTCAAGAATCTAGTCAAGGGACATTGCCCTAGCGTGGTGACCAATGGTGGAGATGTTACCCATAAGCACTTTCACGAAAATGAGAAGGTTGGCTCATGATGAGACCCCCTTTCTCTTATCCATGCAACCAAGAGCCACTACCCTAGCATGGTAACCAACTGCTATTAGTGTCATACCATTACGTACCCATGGACCTAATACGCTAGCTCATGTTAAGACCCCCTATCCCTCAACTAGGTCTTGTTTAATTATTTTTTATGGGTCCCTCTGTTTCTTGCTGAGAATCATTTTTCTGCTTTCTCTGGGATCACTGGGTGAAGCATCTTGAGGTTTTATTCTTAGGATTTTATTGTCATCTTCTTTTACCCCCAGGCCTTTTATCCCATTATTCCCACAAGGTAAGGTACAACCCCTAAATGATTGGCCAACTATATGCCCAAACCAGTGTAATGGGATGGGTGAACGTAAAATAAGATGGAAAGTGGTATGTATGACGGGAACAGACGATGGATTTTTAGAAATCCCCCAGTGGCAACTCAAAACCTATGGACACAAGCTTGCTAGGGAATCTTGTCATTCCTCCAGACATGGTCAAGTGGACAAGTATAAGATCCAAGCACCTATTATAAACAAAGGAATCAAATGCACATATTCAAATGTTTCGAGGATTAGAGTGACACATACCATGATACCCGGACACATTACCTCATGGAGCAAGAATCATCTCTAATACAGGACTAAGCTGAAGGTGATGGATGTTGTTGTTTCTGCTGACAAAGTGGAGGCACTGAAAGGGAGAAAATATGGGCCCTCCAGATCCATGCTCAAGTTGATCTGGCTCTCGGTACTCCATGTCTAGGACCTGTGGGCCTCGAGACATAATCCCCTAGTTATCCCTAAAAGTGGGGAATAACAGGGCCAACGTTGAAATTTCTTCAAACTGTGCATGTATGCATCAAAATTCGACATGGTTAGACTAGACACATGCCTTGATGGTATGGGACTAGGGTTTCAAGACTCAAGGAATATGTCTGATCTCCCGGCCACATAATTTTTGAGATCGTCCATGTTTGCAACAACGTTCATAATGGGGCGTCTCATATTTGTCAAATGTTGTTGTTTCCATCCATAGAATCTTTGTTGGAACTCTCTTGAAATGTCATGGAACTTCCAATTCAACCACCACAAATGTCATGCACCGACCCCGCATAGTGAGCACTACTGAATGGGGCCAACATTGAAATTTCTTCAATATGTCCCTATATGCATCTAAATTTGACATGGTTAGACTAGATGCATGCCTTGACGGTATGGGAGGGTTTCAAGACTCAAGGATGTTTGATGTCCCAACCACATAATCTTTGAGATCGTCCATGTTTGCAACAACGTTCATAATTGGGCATCTCATATTTTTCAAATGTCGTTGTTTCCATCCATAGAATATTTGTTGGAACTCTCTTGAAATGTCATGGAACTTCCAATTCAACCACCACAAATATTATGCACCGACCTCGCATAGTGAGCACTAGTTAATGGGGCCAACATTGAAATTTCTTCAATATGTGCCTGTATGCATCGGAATTTGACATGGTTAGACTAGACACATGCCTTGATGGTATGGGAGGGTTTAAAGACTCAAGGATGTATGATGTCCCAATCACATAATCTTTGAGATCATCCATGTTTGCAACAACGTTCATAATGGGCGTCTCATTGTCAAATGTCATTGTTTTCATCTGTAGAATCTTTGTTGGAACTCTCTTGAAATGTCATGGAACTTCCAATTCAACCACCAAAAATGTCATGCACCAACCCCGCATAGTGAGCAGTGAATGAGGCCAACATTGAAATCTCTTCAATATGTGCCTGTATGCATTGAAATTTGACATGGTTACACTAGACACATGCCTTGATAGTATGGGAGGGTTTCAAGGCTCAAGGATGTATGATGTCATACAAAAACATTTTTAAAAAAATTCAACGTTGGCCCCATTCACAGGTCATCGTTGCCCATCATGTACTTTATCCCTAGTAAAATGTCATTTAATAGTTTTTTCCTTTAAAATTCGACCGATCAGAAAATTAAAACAAAACAAGAAGAGCCTTAGTACAATGTCTTTTAATAGTTGTACTCTAGTCGAGAAGACCCGCAAACCCTTTTTGAAGTGTTGTTATTATAGAAAATTTGTCGCAACATCCGTAAAATGCAACATATTTATAGATTTTATAACGTCGCAATTCTGATGATCATTGACCAAATCAAAGTTGACTTGGTCAAAATACTAGGTGATCGTTGGAGGGGAAAACCTAGTTTCCCCAACGTCGCAACTGCGAAAACTATCTTCACAAACGTCGTAGGAGAGACGACTATGTCACAAACGTGGCAAGAGAGACAAATATGTGGAAAACATGGCAAGAGAGACGACAACATGGAAAGAGCGACAAAAACGTGGCAAGAGATACGTCAACATGGCAATAGCGACGTTATCAAGCAATATGGAAAAAAAAAATTAAAATTTCCTCTATTTTTCGACAGTATGGCCAGATTTGTCCATAACGATTCAAATAGAATGTTGGAATTTTTACAATATGTACTAGTGATATGTAACGACCCCAAACGTTACGACTCCAAGGGAAGCGAAAAGTGCAAGATTTTTTTTTGTTTTTAGGAAAGAAGGCAAAGACGACAACAACTCTAGACACTAGCACATCGAGAAACTGGGTGAAACATGCATAAATCAAAGAAAGAAACGAATTCCTGCCCAACACACAACACGACGATGCCTACAAGCTAAGGACAACATCCGCAATCCTGATGCAACGGTCTCAACAATCACTAACTAGAAACTCTATGGCGCTCAACCCAACGCACAAAGGCGTTGCAACCTAAGTGCCAACATCAAGATTAAAACGAAACACTACACCTACCACAAGAAGCATGGAATTCGACGAGGACATCATTCACATCTAATAGTCCGGGCACACAATGATCATTTCCCTCCTCAGGGCGCGCAATGATCCCCTCGTCAGACACCCTATGTGACGATCCCCCTTTTAAAACAACAAGCATCATAACCGACCTAAATATTTTTGTTGCGTTAAACACATCACACTTGTTGGGAAACATCATCAACGCATCATTCACAAGTATAAACAACAATAATAATGCATAATAATTACATCTCAACAGAAGTCCATGAGCCATGGAATCTAACCGTTAACCAGGTCTAAAGGCGATCATCTGTCAAGTTAAGTTCGTTGCACAAGAACACAAAATTAATTCACAAGATTTAATACAACACAATCTACTTGCGTGCAAGAAGATTAACCATTTACTAGTCGTAAATCAAGTTAACGTACGACGCCAGTAAGCTACACTCATTCATTCATCTATCATCAACATGTATTGGTGCAATAGAACCGATAAACAACAATCATTCTATTCTCCCAGGCGCAAACAATATGATGGGTCAACGAGTCACCAACGTGCTAAATTCATGGCGATCAAGAACACATACCAAAAACATCTATCAATGACAAAAATCAAGCACAACAATCCACTTATTAACCTTCAAGGCGCGACAATTTCTTCTTAACTAGTAGAACCTTTAAGGGTCTTCGATTTTCATGCAGTGCATCTTTTTCAACGAGTAAGAATGCTCACTTGATCCAAAACTAAGAATCCATTCCACACACCTTAGACATAATTAATTCTAAAATAGAATAACATTCTAAATTACAAAGATTCTAAATTAAACTTCTGGCAAAATCAAAATTCTAAAACAATTTCGGACAGAAGCAATTAAACTGGGTAACATTCCACCGGATTAAAATTTCTAAATGTAGCTGTGTTGAACAAAACGAACTGCAATAAGGAATCCCAGCGCCAAGTCTAGCTGTATGCACTCATCAAGTCTAAGAGAGCGAAGCCCAATGCCAAGTGTCAGCGCCTTCGAGGGTTGTGGGATAGGCGTAAGGCGAGACTCGGAATCTGCGCCAGGTCTTACTGCCCGAGCTCGAAGGATAAAGGAAATTCGTCGGGACCCCTCCTCATATGGGCAGAGCACAGAGATAAACAAGTACGCCGAGAGGATTGTGGAAAGGCCACGGAGGTAGTTTACAAAAGGCAAGGCAGTCTTTTTGGTGAAGGACGCACAGATAGTTTGAAAGAATCGCAATGAAGGAATGGTGTAAAGGACGCAAAGGTGTGAGGATAACAACGTCGAGAACAAGTGTAAAACGCAACTGTCTACCAGCACACAAAGTTAAAGCAGTTAACCCAACACCGATATAAATATGGCATTTTCTCAGGAAAACGAAACATCATTTCTGTCTATTAACAAAAACAAATTCGCAATGTAAAAAAAAAAATATTCAAGGAGGGAGATAACAATGATATCGCTGTCTGGAATCCAATATAAATTTTCTGTTACACACTATATAAATTCTCCATCAGAAAATTGTTGACCACGATATATAAAAACTCTCCGTTCTCATAACTCCATCACGCATTTGTATAAAACACTTTCAAGTACACATGACAACGTTGTCTTCTACACAACACAAGTAATTTAAATTATGAAC